>CM077294.1:35612751-35910251 GCA_039654925.1 Anguilla pacifica | reverse complement strand
AGTCTGTCTGTGTCCAATCAGTTGAATCTAATATTCAATTTAATTTGGTTAGTTGGTTGATTGAGTAAGCACTGTGGAAATTACTTTTTTTACATGGTTGATATGAGTGTTTGATAACTTTTTCATGAAATAAAGGAATTAATAAGTCAAAAATATGTTTTATGTTTTCTCAGTTTCCCTTTGTCTAATATTACATTTTGTCTAGATTGCAGCCAGTCCTGTTGAAGCTAAACCTTGCTCATATTGAACCTTACCATCAGAGTGAAGTAGCAAACGCTAAGTTTCTGCCAGCGCACTATGCCATGTTCAAAGGAAATTCCAGAAGAGGTGAGAAAGAAGTTGTTGAAATACAGTATACGAGTCTGGAAAGGGTTGCAAAGCCATTTCTAAGGCTTTCGAACTCCCCCGAAGAACACTAATGGAGAACACTTTGAACAGTGGTGAAACTCAGTGTTTAGTGGCCTACCAAAATTTCTTCAAAGGTGCAGGAACAACTAACTCATCCAGGAAGTCACAAAAGAACCACCGCTAGCCCAGAGAACATCAATGCTACTCTCACATTTACAAAAAAGCACCTGGATGATCCCCAAGCCTTTTGGCCTAATGTTCTGTGGACAGATGAGTCAAAAGTGGAACTTCTTGTAAGACACCGGTCCCATTATGTCTGGCAAAAAGCAAATACAGCATTACTCAGCGTGAACATCATAACAACAGTTAAACATGGTGGAGATAGTGTAATGGTGTGGGGATGCTTTGCTGCTTCAGGAGCTGGACAACTTGCCATTCTTGAAGGAACCATGAATTCTGCTCTGTACCTGAAAATCCTTGAGAATGTCTGGTCATCTGTCTGTGAGCTGTAGCTGAAGCATAATTGGGTTTTACAGATAGAAAATGATCCAAAACACAAAAATAAGTCCACATCTGAATGGCTGGAAAAAAACTAAATTAAAGAGGTGCTGTGGCAGGACCTGAAACGATCAAGGACCAAAAACCAGTTTGCAATTTGAATTAAAGCAGTTTGCAAAGACGGGTGAGCTGAAATACCTCCACAGCGATTTTTAAAGACTGATATTAAATCAAACAAAGTCTATGCTTGCAGTTATTGCTGCTAAATGTGGTGCAACCAGTTAAGTTTAAGGGGGCAATTGCTTTTTCAAATGGGTGACATCAGTTTCTGATAACATTTTGCATTAAATGAATGAAATAATTTAAGAAATGTGTTTTGTGTTTACTCAGGTTCCCTTTGTATAATATAATATTTTTCTAAAAGATCTGAAACCAGTCAGTGTGACAACAATGCATCAGGGGAAATCAGGAAAGGTGCAAATACCTTTTCATAGCACTGCAGTTGACCCTTCCACAAACCAGAGTCAGAAGCTTAGTTGTGTACCTCCATGCCCAGAACTTTCCCCCAGGTTCATAGAACCCTGAGGTGACCATCTGCCACAGGATCCGAGTTCCCTGCCAGCCCCCGATAAGGTCCGAATATTCCTGGAATGTCCCGACAATTCGCAACAGTAACCGGGCTTGACGCAGGAACGCTGCTGGGACCGGTCGGTGATTGGCAGCACCTGAAGGTCAGAAGCTGGGAGTTTGGAAGGCAAGAGGCGATCGTTTACACAGATCCTGTCGTGGGCCCGGTCCGCCGGAGACGGGCCGAGGGGAACGGGCGGCGGGACATGAAGCCGGGCTCTATTCCCAGCCGCTAAGCCGCGGGCGGAAAGCGGGTTTAAGGGCTCAGCGCGCGATTGGTCAGCTATTCCCATTTGTTTGGGCTCTGGTATGCGCGCTACGAGTCATTTACGTGCCACTCGCCATTTACTGCTTTCCTGGCTCTTCGGCACCTGTGATCTCGTTGCTCCAGGAGTATGCGTTTAATTCTAAGCACCTCAGCGCAACAGCCTGGCAAAAATCCCAGGATTGTATCGCCTGCCAGATAAACAAGACCAACAAGGAAGCAGGGAGTGTATGCAAACAAATAGGCTACAGTCACGCATGACAGCTGAACAGCCAGGCTGGCTAAAGAGGACAACCTGCTGGCAGCGCAAATACGTCAATACAAATAGGCAACGTATGAACATCCAGCTAGCAGATTGTTTTATTGGCTTGAGTGGTTATCTGTTGTCACATAAGTTATATCTTAAGCTGTAACCGCCAATTTAAGAGCTGCAAACGCAAGCCTCCTCGCTACTCCACAGTAGTTTGTTTCAACAATCGACCGAGTCGAGACCTAAACTACTTTTTCAGCTGTGTCACATTTCAGTCCTCACCTTCTTTTGCGTTCAAAGGTGACTGTGCGGCTGGTAAGTGCACATCTATGGAGGCCAGGACTCACACTGTGCATTTTATTATAGCAGAGGATACTACATCACTTTGAGATGTATAATGACAGCACAGACAAGGCCTGTGTAACAACCAAAAATGCAAAGATTGGACTTCCCTCTGCGTTTAGATCCAGGAGCGCACAGCCGTATGCCCTGCCATAAAGTTCAGCACATAACTGTGAGGAGGAGAGGGAGAGAAATTTTACCGAAGGACTGCAGGTTCCAATCCCAGATGGACTATTGTTGTACCCTAAATACTCCAGAGCTGCTCCATACAGGCCTCAAATTACAGGGCGCTCTGTATTTTGGCCTTAATGCCCTTTAAAATCACTACCTGCAGGGCTGCTTGCGCATTGCAATGTAATCTATATGGCCGTGGTGCCCTCTTGAGGACGAACATGCCGAAATAATTATCTTGAGCGTTTTCTCAAAGTAGCGCTGATTCACAGCATTTTCCAACGGTATTTCCGCCAAAAGGCCACTTGTGCTCTTGGTAACGGCTGTGGCAGTTTTATTTTGCGCTCTGAAGCGCCCACGTCAAACGTACGCCTGCCGTGTATAGCCACGACGGTCTAAAAGGAGAGCGTCCATTCAGTATGTCCAGAAGGTAAACATGCGAAACGCTGTCGTGAAATGGCAGTTTGTAGTTTGCTTTAATTAACTAGCTACATCGCTATATTTAGTAATGCTGCTAAACAACCGTTTAGTCAGAAAATTATTTGCGCTTATTTAGCTATCAATAAGCGTTAGCGAGCAGATATGACAGTATTTTAATTATATGCATTTGAAATAGGCCGACCTATTTCAATTACTTTGTGGTGTATTGCAATTTGTATTTCATCAGTGTGAAAAATAAGATGCAAACAGTATCAAGATACTTTGGGGAGGGATATTTTAGTATTTTGAAATAATCAAATTACTTTTTTAATGATACATCAGAGTAAATGTAGACCATCATAATATTTATATTCTAAATATAATAGTTAATAATATATTTATATTCATACCTGCTTTCATACGATAGTTATAAATGAAACAATGTCAGAATTAATTTCTGAAATGTAGGTTTGTATTTAATTAAAATAAATTGAAATACATTTTGTTTAAACCAGTAATTTGACATTTATTTTGATATGCACTATCATTACATGCCAATTTAACTAGATACATTTTCACGTATTTTTGCCCATCTCTCTTAGTAAACAGGGTAATTACCGAGCTATCTATCGACTTAGCTACTGTAGCTAGGATTTACGCTGCTTCATTGACATGAATGTAGCCTATACGTTGCGGTTGTCAGTTCTGGAGAGCTTACAGTGCGGTTAGTGGTTGAATCTGAACGGACCCACAAACATCTGCTGCGGTTCATTTTTACGCCAGGTCCTGGGGACTTCAGGAGCGAAGCGGGGGTGAAACGTGTGTGAGGTTCAGGCTTTAGGGTTCAGGAGGAGGGGACGCATTAACTCATATAGTGCACGAAACCCTCACTCCGCAGAGATGGATGCTCGAAGTAATGATTCATCAGAGGCTGAGAATATAAGGAACCAGGTAATCAACGATGTCACTGAAAGGATAACAATATGTATTATAAATAGTGTACAGTATAAATAGCGTCGTACTGCATAAATATAAGTAATGTTATAAATAAATATATAGAAATACCAGGATAAACATGTCTAGAAATATACGGCCATCCACATACAATCCGTGAACTTACCACTACCTGTCATATTTTTTGTTTTACGGCATACATAATCAGTTTTGTTTTAAATCAGCAATGTAAGCACTTAGCAGTACCTGCCACATTTTTTTGCTTTATGGTATAAATAAACAGTTTTGGTATAAACAGTTTTACAGTTGTATGCTCATTTCTCGTCTGATTGTATGAATGGGTAACTGCTGTTCTGAAAATGTGCTTTATGGTCTGGATGCTCTTGTGCCTGGGCCTTGTTGTCCTATAAACTTTTGGCCTTTCCCAAAAAAAAGAGACAAAATTAAAAACCCTCTGGCAGTGCAAAAAGGTGTCTAACACACGCACACGCACGCACGCACACACACACACACACACACACACACACACACACACACACACACACACACACACACACACACACACACACACACACACACACACACACACACACACACACACACACACACAAAATTAGAGTACTTGGCATCCCTGTCACACATACAAAAACCGAACTATACTGCTGTACCATATACACAGTGCCTCGTCCGGGAATGGAACCTGCAACCTTTAGCTAACAAGCCCAGTTCCCCACCCACTGTACTACACTGCCAGCCTGTGTGCACATGCACACATACACACTGCAAGCATCTCTCACACACAATTTTTTTTTTTTTTTTTTTACATCAGCACGTCCTTCAACCCAAAGCTCGCCATCAGGCCGACAGAAATGTCTGATGTTTTGATGGTCTCCGTTCATCTGAGCCCAGAAGGGCAATTCTTTAGTAAGTGCTCAACTTCTTTTCTTTTAGCTGAACTACCTCCTGAAGTGAATCTAACCGCAGGCCTTACCTCCACCCCTATAGGGCGTTACAGAGCGGTCATATATAAATGACAGTAAGTCACTGCTGGTCACGACCACACAGGACCACACCATTTCCCAGAAGGCCAGGCTGAAATCTGTATATTGCATATAATACCAACACTATAAACAAAGACAGCAAAGCAAGGTCACAGCTGCCTAGTGCTCTGTGCTTCCACACAGTCAGACTGAGGTTCTATTTGCAAGTGTTCTCTTTTTTTATGTGAACACTGTCTCCATCTGCTGTTTATAACTGGATATTGCACCTTGCACAAACTTAGTCACTGCTGATCATTTTCTCCCTTGAGTCTAAGTGTGGAATAGGGTTTTACAGTTGAGGCCAAAAGTTTGCATACACCTAGACTAAAGAATACTCAAATATTTCAGCAAAGTACTGTGAGAAGCTTGTGGGAGGCTACACCAAGCGTTTGATTCAAGTTAAGCAATTAAAAGGCAATGCCACCAAATTCTAACAAAGTGTATGTAAAGTTTTG
Organism: Anguilla pacifica; assembly: GCA_039654925.1. Taxonomy (NCBI): domain Eukaryota; kingdom Metazoa; phylum Chordata; class Actinopteri; order Anguilliformes; family Anguillidae; genus Anguilla; species Anguilla pacifica. The sequence goes on along the minus strand of CM077294.1, from coordinate 35,904,881 downwards.
ACCCACTGGAATTCTGATATGGAGCATTAAAGCTGAAATAAATCGGTCTCTAATCGATAGTAATTACCTCTGATGTGAACAAAGTAGACGTCCTAATTGACTTGCCAAAGGAAACGTATTTGACTATCTTTAGCCTAGGTGTATATGTAAACTTTTGGCCACAACTGTACATGAAGAGCAAAACCATAAAACTTGTTCAAGGACAGTCAGATCTGATTTTCATTTGAACCAAAGTGACCATTCCTCTGAATGAGTGTGTGCAAAATTAATGGAATATATTGGAATGTAAACCAATTAAAAATAATGAGAATCCTAAAAAGCTGTCATTTTGAGCCAGGTTCAAAACCATGGTCCTACAGGTAATGCAGGTTGGTATTTTTTTGCATGTAACAGCCTTCTGATGAATTAGGTCTGAATGGCGCAGTGATTGGTTTTGACATCGTACAGACACAAAGTGGATAAGTTATTTATAAAGTGAATCAGTGCCAACAAAGATGCTTTTAATGACGCACCCCGATTTAGTTATGATTTGGCCATTAAAGGGCAGACTGTGGACGTGCAGCAATATAAATTCTCTCTGGTTCGCAATTATGCCGCATGGCTGTGCTGTCTGTGACACGGATGGTAAAATGAATCTTCCGCCCGTTTTTTAAAGTAAGCTTATCGACCGCGGAAAAACAATTAACACATTATCAGAACCGTTTCCGCCTTAAACGGAGTTTCCCCATCTACCATATTTCACGCTTACAAACAGCGCTTTTACAGCGGTCACTGATCATTCGTTTAAACGGCGAAAACCAACAAGACAGTAGTTGAGTGACCACATTCCTTTCAAAAAATGCCTTTGAAGAGACGCCACTGCTGTTATACAGTTCTGTGGACAGACACAAAGCGCTAAAGCAAACGATTTAAAATATCAGAACACCGGGAAAAGCGTAATGGGGGCAGATGAACACTGACACAGCGCCCCCTGTGTTGCTGGTGGTGATGTAGCGGAGACATGTTTATCTTGCAAGTCTTGGGACAAGAACCTTGGGGGTGCCACTTAGGATTGTAGCTGTTCCCATGTCGTTGTCTCGCGATGTTTGCACCATGCGAAACAGACATTTGCCAGTTAGTTTGGTTAAAAGCACCAGCTAAAAGGCTAACTGTATTTGTAAATTGTAATAAACTAATTCTAGTTCTACAGAAATCATTAGCCATTAGCACAGTCATACAGCATAGCACAAGGAACCCATCAGTTGTTTTTACTGATTAAAAGGGTTGAGAATATGGGAGATGCATTACTGGCCTAACAGACGTTCTTCGTAAGACGTGCGCAACGATTTTAACAGCTCGTCGTAATTCAGGGGGTCGCAACTAGGGCTGGAATGAAAAGCAGCATTCACAGGGATGCGTGTTGGGGCCTAATTTCAGAACCACGGCTTGAGTCACGTGACTGCGTCCCTCCCAGTCACAATTATAGTCACGCCCCATTTCACTCAACTCGACGGGTCCACGACAAAAAAAGACAAGTTGTTCAGAATGTTCAAAACTAGGTTTACTACAATTTCTTACAAGACATACAAAATTGAAAGCGCAGAGCGCTCTCCCAACAATATGGTGACATACACTTTATCGCAGCACATCTGGAAAACACGCATATTGAATAAAAGTTTTAGAAAAAGAATAACTGTTTATTAGAGGTGTTGAGGGGGGGAGGTGCGAGAGGGGTGTACTACCCAAGAAAAAAAAATAAAATAAAAGATTTACAGTAAAGATTTACAGTTGGGGGTCACCAATGTGCAGATACCTGGTTTTTTACAGGCAGCCACTGGTAAATTTCTAAAACCCTGTGTTTGTGCCATGGAGAGAGAGAGAGAGAGACAGAGAGGGAGAGTGAGGGAATGAGATCTGGGGGGGGGGGCAGTCATAATGGTGGGTGGTTGGAGGATGTGTGGCACGATGCATACACTCAGTTACCCCACCTCCAAATAAAGAACGTTTACGAACATTTACCTTTCCCGCTTTGCCCCGCCCACGGCCCAGCAGAGCCGACCGCAGTTTCCCCGGTAACGATTCCGATGGGCTGGAGTACACAGACCTGCCCACACCAGGAAAACACCTAGGGCCGGGACTAAGAAACACAACATGAAAATCACACAAACGGCAGAGTCTGCTCACGATAAATACTTTTTTTACTTGTATCAGTATCGGGGGATAAAAAAAGTCTAAGCCATCTTTTATGTTCTTTAAGAGGTAAAAAAAAAAAAAAAAACGAAATAAAATAGATTATATATCCACGCACGTATTTAAAACGGACAACTTTTATTCGCCGATGTCCACTATTTGGGGAGTTTGTTTCCTACAACATGAAGTCGTCGTAGTGTACATAATTTTCACAACCCGCATGGGTAACAGCTGATGGAACCGAGCAAGAGGGTGCTAATTATGATCCAATCAGAAATCTGAAAACCGTCTCAGGAGCTGTTAACCAGAATTGAGAGCACACCGTGTAGAGGGCTGAGCTAGTTAAGTACAGCGTAGGTGCAAACCTGGGAACTGTGTAAACTGTAGATGGCTCCGATAATGGAAACGCTCTTGTAGTTATATGCAACGAAGCAGCGAGGCATTGGGCTTTCACCTCCCGGCTCTCACCTGTAATTGGTTAGCACAGCGCGGCTGAGGCTTCTGGCTACGCTTCCCTCGCCCTGCCCAAATTGTTCGAGCGAGCGAATGTGTCCAAAGACCGCACCGGTTGGAATGTTTGCGCAGTCTTCCTCAGATGCCACAGCAACAACCCTCGACAGGTATGCACCTTGTATTTAGCGAATGCCATTTTGGGCGTTAACAACCCATTCGATCCCATCCAGTTCTTAGGGCGCAGTACCGGTGCGTTCGGACCTGAAAATGCACACTTTTGGCGGTGGGCAGGTCTGTGCTGAAACGAGAGAGCGTCAGTCGGGCTTGGAGGAGATCTACCTCTTCTGGAAGACCGAACACCCCTGCGGGCAAAGTGTCGTTCTGCTTTAGAAAAATGTTAAATTAAGGGTGTAAAAAACAAACAAACAAACAAACAAAAAAAAAAAAGTACTGCTCTACCCTGCTCTTTGCAGTCAGGCCAAATACAGTGTATCCTAAACCAGAACATACAGAGACCAGTGCATTGAGGGTGCCTGACATGCTCGTGAACTGCTGGGTTTTTTTTGGGGTTTTTTTTTGTTTTTTAAAACCGAGGTTCGTAACTGACATTGCTATTTAAAAAAAACAAACAGTTCGGCTGTCAACGACGACCAGAGTGTGGGGGTGAGGGTGGAGCCGAGTGGTGTTGGGAAGGGTGAAGGTGTAATACCATAGCTTTGCAAGGAGTGTGGTGGGGTGGTGGTGGGGGGGGGGGGTGTTACTGATTAAGGCGGCATCCTTCGAGGAGATTTGTTAAAAAATAAAAACAAATTAAAGACGAAATAAAAGGCTCGTTTTTATAAAAGGTGTACCCTGATTCACTCGCTGCGACGTGACTCGGCTGGGAAAGAGAAGGCGCCCCCAGAAGGCGGAGGAGAGCCGTGCGGCCGAACGCGGCGGCCATTTTGGGAGAGTAACAGAAGTGCCTGGACTCGCGCGGCGTGCCGCTATCCGTACTGTAACACAGAAAAGCAAGACTTTATTTAAATCGCCGTTAGGGGAACATTCATGCGTTCCACCGGAGACTTGGTCGCGAGAGAACGCCCACGCTCGTTATGACCTCAGTGACGCATCATCCCCCCCCCCCCCCCCCCGTTTAAATTTCGGTTGCATTTACATCGTTTTCCAAAACACACAAAGTGAAACACACAGGGAACACACAGGCGTCCTTGCGGTGCGCTGCCGGTGTCGAAACGCTGGAGGGGGGGGGGGGGGCGGCTCAGCTCTCACGGACAGAGCCCGCGCCCCTGCGTGGGGCGAGACCCGACCCAACCCGACCCTCGCGTGCGCCGGCCCAAAAAAAGGGGAAACGAACACTTCGTTCGTCGCCGTTTTTCGATAAATCAAATCGCAAAAATAAAAAAAATAAAATAAAAACAACAGGAGTACAATAAACCGGCATGCATTAAAAAAAGTTCTGCATGATCATTTTTAGGCTTGTAGCTGTGATCCTCACCCAAATCAATCTTCTCCGAGCAGAATGAAACTTTCCTCCGCGGGGACAAACCCAATCCGCCCAATCAGAACAGCTCTCCAATCCCTTTCTGCACATAATTGTAATTTTTTTTTTTTTTTTTTCCATGACTGACTGGCTGGCTGGCTGGCTGGCTGGCTGAAGGGGTGTAAATCACCCTGGGGAGGGGTCTCTACACCCACGCACACTCAGGAAACAGTTGAACATAAAAGCCGAAGCACTTTAAAAAACCTAGTGCTACTCATGTGTTTACCACAAAAGCACAGAAGACAAAACAGAATTAAAAAAAAAAAAAAAAAAAAAAACATAAGTAACGTCCGTCTCACTCCACCCCCTCCACTGAGTCCAACCCCCCAGTCTCTCCTCCTCCTCTTCCATTTTGTTTCAGTTTCTTATTAAAAGTGGGCCCAGGAAGGTGACTTCTGAGATTTGGCTGTACAAGGGTGGGCAGTGGTGGGGCGGGGCAGGACTGAGGGGGGGGGGGGGCGGGTACTGAAGGGCGGGGCATGGAGGGGGGTGTCGAAGTAGGCGGTGCCTTCCACAGCTGGTTGGTTGGTATGCGTTTTCAGAAAGGGACAGGAAGCAGGAAGTGAAGTTTTCGTAAGGGTCCGTTCTCCAAGTCGAGCCGGCAGGGCGGGGACATCTCAATGGGCCGCCAGCCCCTCCCCTTCTTCCCTGTACCCCGGCCCGGCTCCGCCTGCCCCGGCCCGGCCCCGCCCACCCTGCCCTGGCCCCGCCCTCGCAGCACTCCGCCGCTCACACGCTCACGGCGCCCTTCTCCTTCTTCTCTCCGTCTTCGTGCCAGGTGAGGCGCTCCTCGTAGAAGGCGATGACGATCTGCGGACACTTCTGATTGGCCTCCTTCGCCAGCACCAGGTCCGCCTCGTCAGAGTCCTTCCTGCAGAGCAGAGAGAGCACATCAGACTTCGCCAGCCAATGGGGAACTCAGCAACTGCAAAGTGTATGGGTCTCACACATGTATACCAACAACATGCATGTGTCTCACATGCACATGCACACGCGCACACACACACACACACAGCGTCGTGAAAATGTATTCGCCCCCTTCCTGAGTTCCTCTATTATAGCATTTGTCAAGCTAAATGCGTTCAGATCTTTAAATAAAAATGTAATATTAGACAAAGGGAACTGGAGTAAACATGAAACACATCAAAAAAAAAAAAAAAAAAAAAAAGTAACTACCAACTAAAACTTAACTGGCTGCACCACCTTTAGCAGCAACAACTGCAACCAGGCAATTCCTCTAATTTGATATCAGTCTTTCACATTGCTATAGAGGAATATTAGCCCACTCATCCTTACAGAAGAGTTTAATTCAGCCAGATTGGTATGTTACTAGTTTGTCTCTGACCAATAAGGACTCACCATTTCATGAGAAACATGAGGTCACCGCAGGAGTCCGTAGCCCCAATGATCTTCTCCGGCTCGAGTCCTCGCTCAAAGCCCCGTGCGATTAAGATGTCATCCTTAGAGGAGAACTTACATTAAACTCACTCGTCCTTAGAGAAGAACTTACATTAAACTCACTCATCCTTAGAGAAGAACTTACATTAAACTCACTCATCCTTAGAGGAGAACTTACATTAAACTCACTCATCCTTAGAGAAGAACTTACATTAAACTCACTCGTCCTTAGAGAAGAACTTACATTAAACTCACTCATCCTTAGAGAAGAACTTACATTAAACTCACTCATCCTTAGAGGAGAACTTGCATTAAACTCACTCATCCTTAGAGAAGAACTTACATTAAACTCACTCGTCCTTAGAGAAGAACTTACATTAAACTCACTCATCCTTAGAGGAGAACTTGCATTAAACTCACTCATCCTTAGAGAAGAACTTACATTAAACTCACTCATCCATAGAGAAGAACTTACATTAAACTCACTCATCCTTAGAGGAGAACTTACATTAAACTCACTCATCCTTAGAGAAGAACTTACATTAAACTCACTCGTCCTTAGAGAAGAACTTACATTAAACTCACTCATCCTTAGAGAAGAACTTACATTAAACTCACTCATCCTTAGAGGAGAACTTGCATTAAACTCACTCATCCTTAGAGAAGAACTTACATTAAACTCACTCGTCCTTAGAGAAGAACTTACATTAAACTCACTCATCCTTAGAGGAGAACTTGCATTAAACTCACTCATCCTTAGAGAAGAACTTACATTAAACTCACTCATCCATAGAGAAGAACTTACATTAAACTCACTCATCCTTAGAGAAGAACTTACATTAAACTCACTCGTCCATAGAGAAGAACTTACATTAAACTCACTCATCCTTAGAGAAGAACTTACATTGAACTCACTCGTCCATAGAGAAGAACTTACATTAAACTCACTCGTCCATAGAGAAGAACTTACATTAAACTCACTCGTCCATAGAGAAGAACTTACATTAAACTCACTCGTCCATAGAGAAGAACTTACATTGAACTCACTCATCCATAGAGAAGAACTTACATTAAACTCACTCGTCCATAGATAAGAACTTACATTGAACTCACTCATCCTTAGAGGAAAACGTACATTAAACACACCCATCCTTAGAGGAGAACTTGCATTAAACTCACTCATCCTTAGTGAACTTACATTAAACTCATTCACCCTTAGAGGAGAACGTACATTAAATATACTAATTCTTAGAGAAAAACATGCCTGTTCACACACATTCACTCACACACGCTCATGCACTCACACACAGAGCCCACCTCCTTCTTCCTCTTGGCCTTGCTGCCTCCTTCCTCTTCATCATCCTCTTCCTCGGTGGAGTTTTTCCTCTTGGCGCTGGTGGTGTCCTTGGAGCGCCCCCCTGTAGCGGTGGAGCTGGGGGGGCGGGCGCCGGTGGGGGTGCTGCTGCCCTTCTTGTAGGTCTTCATGAACTCTGCGATCAGCTCGGGGCAGTCCAGGTTCTTCTCCGGCTCCCAGGTATTGTGCTTACTGGAAACAGCAACAGAAAGGTAACAAAGGTCACCCCAAGAAAGCGTAGTCAAGGCAAAGAACAATTTCCTGACTGTTTTCCACCTGAGTCAAGATGGCCAGGGTAACATACTCTGCGCTTGGATAAGGCACCGGGAAGCCATGCTAGCCCTGAAATATTATCCTTTTTTTTTTTTTTTTTTTTTTTTTCTAAACCACAGGTGGCCTAATACCTTTAGCCTGTAGTGCAAGTATAATAGGCACTAAAGTTTCTTCTGTGGGCCAAGCACCATCAACACTGGACCAAGAAAGACTGGGAAAAGGTGACCCTTCTGAGTGTGAACTAAACACTGCACTTGGAAATCATGCTGGGAATAACCTTGCCACAATATATTTACTTGGCTCCACACATCTAAGACAAGCTCCTACTTCTTTGCCATATTTCTTGCAACTTTAGTGCCTGGCAACACACGCTAAAGTCATTAGACTACCTGTGGTTAAAAAAAACAACCTTAAAATAGACAAGATTTCAATCAATTTAATGACCTCCCTCCCACTTTGCAAAATAAATGGATAGACTTTATCCAATTATTGGATAGGCTAACCAGAAATTTGACTGATTGTGATTAAAGCCAAGGGAGACTATTTTGAAGAAAGTCATTTCTAAGATTATTTTTAAGCAGACTTCATTTTATGTTATTTTAGGTAGAAATTGAAAAAAGAAAGCTTGTGCTTTGATTTGTCATTCAATAAATGCACATAAATTAACAGAATTCTTCCCTACCTAAAGTTTTTAAAAACCACAGGTGGCCTAATACGTTTGGCCTGTACCATACAAGATAAAAATGCAAAATTCAGTACTCATTTTTGAAAACTCATTGACATTGCCTACTATTAGGTCTGCTTTGAAGTACTTCATATCATTTACAAAAAGGATATTTTCCTTTTAGAACAGTTCTATTGATTAATGTACTTCACTGGAAAATGCATGTAACGGTATATTAATTAAAACCTGTAATAGATCATGACATTATCAAAAATAACTTGCAGACATGCAAAGTGACATCGTAATGGATACAGGTCCAAACTGCTTACTCAGACAATCAAGACTGAGATACAGAAAGAAGCAACATTTCTGCTTTATCCGGAGTGAATAGTTTATATCTGTTACTTGCTTAACTAGCATCATTTTTTAAGTTGTTTACTTTGTATTGTCTATAAGCCTTTCGTGTATTTTATAAATATTTTTATGCACAACCGAAAAAAGCATTTTAATTTATACTTTTTAAAAATTTGGTATATACCAAAGCATTACTCCAATTATTGCATTTATTTGCCAATATATTTTCTTCTTTAATGTTTTTAAAATGTATACAAAAATTGCGAAAGTGTTTCGGTGGCATCTAAAAGAGCCAGATTAAATAAGTTGCCAGCGACGGTGTCTTTGGTAGCCCGGTAGTTATGGGGATATCTGATTCATAAAGGGTACTGGACACATTATGCTATTCTCACATTGCAAAGGACCTCAGCTTAATGTAGCTCAGACTGCTGTCCTACCCAGGGGGGGGGCAGGTAATGGTTGCATTATGACCTAAACCCCAACAGTCTCTCTAGCGGATTGAGCTGCCTTTGATAAGCAGAGAAGTAATATCCCTCATCACAAAAAGCCATGCAGACAGAACTGAGAGATTGTCTGATAGGTCTTACTGATGGCCCAGTACTAGTTATATACACAGCTAGGTCTTACTGATGGCCCAGTACTAGTTATATACCCAGCTAGGTCTTACTGATGGCCCAGTACTAGTTATATACACAGCTAGGTCTTACTGATGGCCCAGTACTAGCTATATACACAGCTATGCCTTATTGATGGCCCAGTACTAGTAATATACACAGCTAGGCTCTGCCCCCATAAACATACAAATAATGTTCTCCCTGCTAATTTTACACATTGCAACAGGTACAACATCATTCTACAAAGCCACCTTGACCTCAACTGTCATCCACACAGTAGGTGACGCTAATCAGCAACTCCCGGGCACATTACCTCTGGCAAATCTCTGCGAGGGTCTATCTATTGGACATTCCTTTGTCAGCCACAGAATTCTGAAATTCCTTATGTTCCCACCCCCAATCACAGACATCTGTCAAATGCAAAGTCTTCACAGCTACGCTGCAATTATAAAACGGCGAGTTAAACTCTTACTCTGAAAAGCCTTTCCACTTGAGGAAGTACTCCACTCGGCCCTTGACCATCCTCCTGTCCAGCACCTTCTCCACCACGTACTCCTCCTCTTCTGATGACGACTTGTCGTTGTCGGGGCGAGGCTGGCTCTTCTTTCCCATGGCTGCGAATGCTCCGCTAAACGATTTGGAGAGGCACCCTCTGGTGGAAGGAGGGATAACCCACACTCACTCTGAAAGCAAGACAAAGAAAGCACGCGTCTTCAAATTTCAACTTTTCAAAAATGGATAGTTTGCCTAATACAGACATAATTTCGGTTTTTGTGTGTCCAACTGGCCCAGACAGTTCTTGAGTGGAAGGAAGGATATTTTAGATATTCACAGAAGTTTTAGATGACCTGCCAAAAGAGAACGCGAACTATCCCTCCATCAACCACCTCACCACAAAAAAACACACGTAAAAACGTTAAACCATTCCGAGGATTCCAAAGGCACACGTGCATTAAACCCAAGCCCAGTTCATTTTCCCACAGAATAAATCACGCCACTGTTGACACCTTCGATAAACAAATTTTAAAAAACCACCAACCTTCGAGAAAACAAAAGGCGCCCAAAACCGTGAAAGGAAATGGCCCAGAAATCCTCCTTTCCTCAGCTCAAAAGCAAAAATCACCGCAAATATTTAGCCATGTCCGTGGGAGGTCATCTGACGAATTTAGTGTCGCAGATTTACGGGGGGGGGGGGGGGGGGGGGGAAGAAGAGCGTAAATTCTGGGGGGAAGTAAAAGCTGACGGGACAGCAGGGGCTCCACACCCCCCCCCCCCCCAGCCCCCCCCCCCCCCCCCCGAGGGATGTGGTGTCAGAGGGTACCGGAGCGGCCCCTCAGATCGCGTCCCTGACCCCTGCCAGGCAACGCAAACACTGGGATCCGGGAGATCTGAGACGTGCTCGGGCGTGAGTTACGCGCGGAGACGGCGGCGGCGGTGGTGGTGGTCGAACCTCGGCCCACCCCCCCAGGATTCGCTCGCCTCCCCCGCGCTTGAGTTACGGCACTTTTACTGCGGTCTCCGAGGGTCACATTCTTCCTCTCGCAGAGTCAAAGTTTAACGAATGGGGAAGAGAGAGCCCATGTGGGCATCAGCCTGTGTTTGAGCACACTGATGCCCTGTCCTGTCCTGTCCTGACAGTAACACAGAAGGCTGATGTTGCCACTGCCGGACCCCTCCCCTCCCCGCCCCCGTTAGCCTTCTGACTGAAATACCTTATTTTATTGACATTTAAACTACATGCCAGATTCAAAAAATAATAATCCTGCAATGCGTCTCCACTGGTCAATATTGAGTTGGATACATAAACAAAACTTGCACTGTACATCGTATACTGTCAGTATTTCATGGCTCTGTGACTAAAAGTTTACACAAAACACTACTCAACTAAACTATATCATTCTCTGAAATGTAGCCTTTGTGGAGATACAAGGCTCTTAATTAATTTATTTATTTATTTTTACATGTTTTTCTTATATTACAGAAACTGACAGCCCATAAGTAGCATGAATCCAGGCCCAGATCACAGCATGCCTGTGAAAACTGCTATTTTGCGAATGCGATATCAGAGCAGTTTTGACAACAGATCGCTGCCACGGAGCTGCATTTGCAGAACGTAGCGTATGACCAACTTCACCATCAATGGAAAACAGGAAAAAAAAAAAATCATCCTTTTCAGGCTAATTAGGCTAACACAAACCATCCCAGACAGTTGGTATAAACTGCACAGGGCTGCAACTTGTCAAAAAATGATTTTCTTTTTGGCTATACGCAAAGTTTACTCCAGAAGTATAAAATTACTCATCTAGGCATGGAGCCAGTGCCAGTTTTAAGTTGTTTGCCTCTTAACTGTTAGTCAAAGAATTGTGAGTTCTGTGTTGATGGTCACCTGTTACCAAGAGCACAACTGCCAGCTAGTGGCGTTAATGGGAATGCCCTGCTTTTTTTAAAATAGTTCTTCGCTCACAATTAGTCCCGGTACGTACAGTCATGAACCTCGATCATTTCCCAAGCAAAAGGCAGTTAATCAATACTTTTCAAACTACGGAGTCAGCAAGAAGAACAACCAAACAGTTTTGTCCTTTCAAATGGAATTAAATTGCAAATCCTGTAAAAAAAAAAAAAAAAAAAAAAATTCTCCACCTTCGCTAATGTGTGGTGAGCGTTCTGGCGCAAAATGGCTGCTGTACATCACCCAGGTGGGTGCTACACATTGGTGGTGGGTGAGGTGAGTTCCCCTTCACTGTAAAGCACTTTTATATAGCACTTTTCCAGATGCTCAATGTAATTATTATTATTATTATTATTATTATTATTATTATTAATAATAATAATAATAATAATAATAATAATACAGCAAAAACCGAATGAGAAAATCTCTTCCAGGCACCTTGGACCTGGGAAATGACGACACGCGTCTGCGTGGCTGAATGCATGAATGGTTCGGCCGCTGTGAAAGATCACCAGAGGGGCTTTCGCGGCTGGCTTTCACAGGCAGCCGGTGCCTCAGAGGGCGGTGGGGTGGATTATGAATGGCACCGGCCATAGCTCCCTGGAGGAGGTGAGAGTGCCTGGGCTGCAGTAACTGCACCGACCTCACCGTCCTTTGTGTGTCAACGGGTTCGCAATCTTATGCTAATGAGGACATTCCTTTTGTCTTACTCTTTTCGTTTGGGTTGCCTTTCAACTGCAAACGTGGCCAGCTGACTGGGCTTATATGCATACAAGCCACACCCCCCCCCCCCCCCCCCCCAAAAGGTGAGAAACCTGTTGAATGTGCAATGTGAAGAGCAATTTGCTTTTAACCTACTTCTAGTGCTTAGAAACACATGCCCACTTAATGTGATTTAAGGTCATTTTACATGACACAGCTACAGGCAGCCTGGCTTTAACCTGACACAGCTACAAGTAGCCTGGCTTTTACTTGACACAGATACATGTAGCCTGGCTTTTACCTGACACAGACACAGGTTAGCCTGGCTTTTACCTGACACAGACACAGGTTAGCCTGGCTTTTACCTGACACAGACACAGGTTAGCCTGGCTTTTACCTGACACAGACACAGGCAGCCTGGCTTTTACCTGACACAGACACAGGTAGCCTGGCTTTTACCTGACACAGACACAGGTAGCCTGGCTTTTACCTGACACAGACACAGGTAGCCTGGCTTTTACCTGACACAGATACAGGTAGCCTGGCTTTTACCTGACACAGCTACAGGTAGCCTGGCTTTTACCTGACACAGATACAGGTAGCCTGGCTTTTACCTGACCCAGCTACATGTAGCCTGGCTTTTACCTGACACAGCTACAAGTAGCCTGGCTTTTACCTGACACAGCTACATGTAGCCTGGCTTTTACCTGACACAGACACAGGTAGTCTGGCTTTTACCTGACACAGACACAGGTAGCCTGGCTTTTACCTGACACAGACACAGGCAGCCTGGCTTTTACCTGACACAGACACAGGCAGCCTGGCTTTTATCTGACACAGCTACATGTAGCCTGGCTTTTACCTGACACAGACACAGGTAGCCTGGCTTTTACCTGACACAGACACAGGTAGCCTGGCTTTTACCTGACACAGACACAGGTAGCCTGGCTTTAACCTGACACAGCTACATGTAGCCTGGCTTTAACCTGACACAGCTACATGTAGCCTGGCTTTTACCTGACAGACACAGGTAGCCTGGCTTTAACCTGACACAGCTACATGTAGCCTGGCTTTTACCTGACACAGCTACAGGCAAACAGGCTTAAACCTGACACAGCAAAAGGAGCTGGGAAACACAGTCAGATCAAATTACCGCTAGGAAAACGGCCGGGCGCATGATGTTTACAAGAACAGGGAGGTTCCATAAACGCCGTGTGCAGTCACGAGCGAGCAGACGGCGTTGTCCTCAGCTTTTCCTGAGACTCCCCCGAAAAAACATACCAGACGCCGCCGTGACTCTGCGAAGAAAAGCATCTGCTAAGCAAATCAGCCAGGAAGAAAAAATAAAAATAAAAACGGGCGGGGGTTTGGGGGAGAGGCAGACAGGTGTTTATGCCATCTCGGTGCCTGCTGCTCCACGTCTCCCGGGCGACGGCACCACACCCCTCTCGCGCACCAGACGGGGGGGGGGGCTTCACAGTGGGCACAGACATTCTGAGGAGGAGGCGGGGGAACGGTGCCCGTTTCACGCATGCACTCTTCTAAAACGACAGCTTACCCCAAAACAAACAAACAAACAAACACAGTATCACATCCTGGTTGATGGCACAGCACGTTGCACTTAAGGATTAAAGGGCAGTTTTTAGGAAACAGTTTGTCAGCAGGAGCAATATAACCACCAAAGGTAGCATTGTTAGATGACAACTGTTTGTTGTTGTTGGTCTGTAGCTTTAAATCTCAAATTGAAACTTACTTTATCTTTGGGTTCTGATTGCTTTCTGATCAGATCCTATGTCTGATGCAATTTTACTCATGAGCTCTTCTTTTAAATATACCAACCGTTTACCTTCTATTTATTACGAGCATTTCATTGTTATTGGTGAACCCACACCCTAACCCTTCCAGAGGTAGATTGCCCTCCCTACGGAGTCTGGAACCCCCAGGTTTCTCCCTATGTGTCCGTCAGGGAGTTTTCCCCCTGGCCACTCTCACCTCCGGCTTGCCGTACGCGGGTTTAGCCCAGGGCAAACTGTAAAGCGCACTGTGACAAATCCTTTGGAAAATGCACTATATAAATAAAATTTGATTGATTGATTTACTTTGCCTTTCTTCAGTTGGTTGTGTTGTCTTACTCTTATGTCATTGAAGAAAAGTGTGATTTATATTTTGTAAAATATTTTTTAAAAATGTTATACATGTTGTTGTTTTTATCACCAGTGTCCAAAAGCAAAGGGATTCAATGTACCTGCAGCGAGCACACTCAAAACTGCACGTCACGATTACCTCCCAGTGCCTTATAAGTCACTGAGATGAGGTTACTTTCAAGGTTCAAAATGTAAATAAAACACCAGATGATGCTTTAATAGCTGCTTTGTGCAATTCAGAGCAAACCCCCCACAACAGCATTACTTCTTGAAACAATGCTTTCCCATCACTAAAAATGATATCAGCCAAGACGCCAATGCAACATGTTCGACTACCAAATGAGCCACATGGCCAAGTTAGAAGCTCCTGGGAGGTGGTTTTGGCCAGCAGACTGACGGCACATACACTCCCAAGTATTCTCATGCATCCATGCTAACAATATTTGCCATCGGTGGCAACAGGTTCATGAGCCAAAAAGTTCTCTTAGAACACACAGAAAAAAATCTCTTCTAAGTCCATTTAGGGTGAACGCTCACTTGAGAGTATTAAAGCATTCAAGAAAATTCAGCCTAGCTTCAGTGCAAAAAATCATCCAGAAACTTCTCATATGCACCAAGAAAAGATGCCACGCTGCCCTCTTTGTTCATCCTTACAGTCGTTACTGGGGCATCGTGAGGCTTCCAGGTCTGTAGTTTCCTGTACGGGGTGGGGGGGTGCAGACCATTTAGCACAGACTCACAGACCCACAGACCCAGCCCTGGCTCATTAGAGCAGGGATTTGGCTGTGCCGAGGCAGGCGCAGTCGTGCGCTAGGATAAAAAGAGCGGTCCGGTTATTTCCAGACTGGGAATTCCCAAGATGTTCCCATTAATCCCATCAGTTCTCCAATGTCGTCTGCCTGCTTCTCGGAGGGATGCATGACCTCGTCGGGACAGCCCCAGACACGCCCTCCTCTGCAGGAGGAAGGCGGTCCTTCGCTGCTCTGCCTTCCAACTCCCCGCCCCCCAGCAGGAATGAAGGCGGGCCTCCGTCCCTGCTCACTTATCATTTACATTAGTGATGTGGCATGAAGTCTGTCTCAATTTTAACAACAAGCATCAGATGCACCACATTAAGAGTAAATCCGAGGCTGAGGCTAATGCTAACCCACCCCCCCCCCCCCCCAAAAAAAATAACATTGTACATGTTAAAGGAATATTAAACCTGTACACACATGTATATATGCCTGGCCTTCCCAGGCAAAACAGTATGGGACATAAAACCAGAACACACAATAACACTAGAGCAAAAGCCTCCTATCAATCAACGAGCCTGCCGCAACATACACACATTGAACATTCTAAAACCCAGGACCTCGGCTACTTGTGCAGTGAGCTGCTCTGGGTGAGGCCATTTTGCGAATGACCGAAACTCCAATAATAAGCAGGGTTTCTGTGCCTGTGTACAGGCGCGTCCACACGGAGCATGTGCCTAGCGTGCAGAAACTCAGCCGGTGCGCAGTACTCACAGCCGATGGTTCGTTCCAGGGGGTAGGTAAAGGCTACGGTGATCGAAAGGTGAAAACGGTGCGTCGGTCTCCTTCCACTGGCCACTCAGAAGAGCAGAACCTTCGCTTCGCCCCTACGACACACACACAGAACCTTTTTAATACGTCAGATTTTTTTCACAAATAGCAGGGATTTCAGTCCTGCCGTTCCCCCCTGGTGTACACCAACTTACACCAACCTAAAATGCAATCCCTGCAGAATAAAGAGTTGTCCTTTGCCTATATTTTCTAATGTCTGGTGATGTATGATGTACCCCGTTACATAAGAAACAGACATTTGCGTTACAAAGGTAATATTCCACATTCGTTTAACGAAAGACAACGGGACAGTTCGCTTCTTGGGTTTTCAAATATCATTTCAGTTTTAGTGCATGTATTCGATTAGCAGACAATTTTGCATGTAATGAAGGATATCTTTGAAATACACACAATTTGATGACCTTGTGGTTTTACAATAGTTGGCATTGGGACATAAATACAATTAAAGTAACTCCAAAGCAGACAGTAGTTATGGCATGGCAGCAGAGGTTGTACATGAGGCAAATTGAGTTTCTGATGGAAATATTACTACATGGGTCCTTGAATTTAATTTGTACAGCACTTTTAACGAAGAACTGTCACAAAGATGCTTTACAGAGGCAAGGCAAGAAACAGCAAAAAGAGAAAACACTAGACCCAAACACCCAAGTACTTAAGGTAAAAACTTCCACTTCCCTTGGAAGAGTATAACTTGTGCAAATTGAAAGGTGAGATGGAAATCCCTATAGTGCTATAAAATAAATACGTTCATATGTACACCCTCAAAAAGAGTTGATGTACAAGCTGATTTGGAGTTGCCTGAAGTATATGTTCTTTAGACCACAAAAGCTGATTGTTTCAATACAAACCACAGCACAAGAAGGGGTACTTTATGAGGAGGGCTGGATGTTTACTTCCAAAATTGTTGTCAATCTACTTAAAGAAAACATCCTTCGGAGGGGTTCATTTTTAGAGGCACTGGCACGTTAACGTGCCTTACAGACAGCCATTTCCTTACTGTGCCGGCCAGATCCTTGTACGAAGTTAGTTTAACACGACACATCGCCGTGTCAAACAGGCTAGCGTTACTGTTTTGAGGGCAGCTCGATCTACCTTTTGCCGCGCACGACCCGGCATTCCACAGGTCCCCAATAAGGCGCCCACAGTCGGCGCTGATAAGTCTTCCAAATGAATGGGCTCTGCTAGCCGAAACGACCAGTAACAACGTAGCAAACGGAAACCTATTATATTGTTCTTTTCCAGTTCGACCTCTACCCATGTCCAAAATTCACACCAAATGGTGAAAAGGCAGCCTTTTCACATTTAAACGACGTGTAACAGAAAACAACAGACAATAGTTATTAAATATCTTAGGATAACATTAGCCATTTCCGGTTGTGACAACGTTTGCGATATGGGTTTCAGTAGTAATTTTGCTAAACAGAACTGCAAAACATTAATGGTTAGTTGTGAGATATTTAGCGAATCGTTTTCAGTTGCGTTTTCACCGCTTGCAGTCACAGGGCACCAATAACCTAACTTCAACGCTTTTACTTAAGTTAGCTTCCATCGATGGCTAGGAGAGTGCACAATGTTTCTCATCTAATTGTAAGAAATTGACTTTAGCATGGATGAAGTCAGACAATATCGCCGAAAAAGAGCTTGGTGGCTTTACAACTTGGATAACTTACTAAAATGTCCTAACATGTGATAGCTGCCATCTGCCAGAAGTGTAGGGAGCTAGAATGCCAAATAGCCAATTATCCTTAGGTAGCACTTGGTTAACATCACCGAGATGCGCACACGAAAACATGGTCTTCATTGTGATCAAAACAGCATACTAAGCTACATCGGTGCACGGTGCACGTCGTGCACGCATTCCCTTTGGGTTCCAGCTCGGTTACTTGCCGGTTAGATATGGTTCCATTCCCGGCTTCAAACCAAAAACTTAGCAAGCCAACTAGCTGTCTGGTTAGAGCGCGGGGGAGCACTGAGGGACGCGGACCTCGGCCCTGTTTTGGTCTTGTGCAAGACCGCATTCCGATTTCAGCCGCCACAGCTCGAATACCTATATTCACCCATGTCTCGATTATTTAGTGTTAAATGCTATATCGCAGTTCGTTCACGTCAAATTTGTCAGTCAAGGTAATTTTGTGCAAATTACCTAGCTGCAAAACACGCATGGCAGTAACGAAAAAGAATTCTTCCAGGAAATAACTCCTACAGCATCGTCGCTGATTAGTCAGCGCAGGACCACTTCAACGCAGTCCAGCGTATTTAAGCACACCGATTCGTCCATTTGGCTGTCAGTCATCCTCCATCTTTCCACCTTCCATCTAAGTCACTTCATACAAATCGCTTGTAGCTAGCTAGCTAACCAGCTACGTTTCCTGAAGCCATATACAGCAAGAATTAACATGAAGGTAAATGCTGTGGCGAAGTGTCAGAGCATTACTGGAAACTCCATACATCAGCGTCGTTGTGTTTTATTTGCCATTCTTGGTTATTTCAAGATGGACAAGAAATCAACTTACCCGCACGATTTTCTATCTCTATGACCTGCTTCGTCGCAGCTTCCCCCTCAGCGCCGCGCGCTTCTCTCTCCCCTCCTGGCTGCGTTGATGCGCGCGCCAAAATACACAATGGCGGATCGCGCACGCGCAAGGTTATTTTGCGTGGTGGTCAGTAGAAATATCCCAGTCTGAAAGCAAGAATGCTGTGAGACACTACGCACCAGTTTGTAGAATCATTAGACGTTAAACGTAAAATATTAGTTTTATTTTAAAAATCGTATGAACCAACCAGGGATGTACGTATATGTTGGTTATATTTTAGCCAATAATTAATCACGGCTTTACAGCAAGATGTAAAAGTAGGCTGTCCGCTTGGAACTGTAGCTACGTCACTTAGGAAATTAATAACACGGTCACTGTCCACTTGCGCTATTAACTGCGTTTCATATTATGATAACGCATAAGTATAAAATACATTTAGAGGGGACTGTGGACGTATCCAGCATCATAGCTCTTCACAATTTCAGAATCCACTGTAAAGGGCACACAAACTTTACTGTCTTAAAGGGCAGTCCGATCCACCTATCAATGTAAGGTATAGACCCTTATTTCGTTTAAAAGTATGTTGGTATTGGTTATCTCGTAATAGACGTATGTTTAGCCAATCGCAGTATACAAATACTTCTCAATACGAGTGCGGCGGGAATGTATAACCAATTGCTGAAGTAGCTGGGCGGACCTTCCCCTCCTACTTAATGTACTTTTTTGGTTGGTCGCAGTACGCCACACTCACCTCGACCTTTAATTTGCGTAGGTTTGTTTGTAGTAAATTGAACGAACCACACAATGTCGAAGGAGGTAAGTCTGTTCGTCTGTGTATATAAAAAAAAAACATGTGGCTGCGTTTTCATTTTAAATTTTAGGTATTTTACGAAAAAAATGAATAATTTCATAGCATGACTGCTAGTGAACGTTTAGAACAGCCATTTTGTAGACCGCATGGTTGGAAACCGGCCGGGTAAATTGCTTAGATTGCCAGCAAGTTTTCCTTCAGGGTCAATTGATGATGCCTGCACTACCTGGTATATGATTTTTAGTTTCCATTTGTGCTATTCTGTGTTCTGTTCGGCCATGATGTTTTGTTCATTTGATCTGTGCTTTGTACGTACCTTCGTGATAGGGAACATGGCGCCCCCCCCAGACGAAGTCTTTGTTGGGTAGCTAGCTAGCCATAACTAACTTAGTCCTTGGGAGTCTGTTTCAAAAGCGACATGATTGAAAAGCTAACTATCCATTTAACTTGGTAGGCCGATCATTGTTTCCATATGTGTTGCATGTGACCATATGCGTTTCACCTGGTTACCGTTGTTTGTTCCCTTCCTCGAAGACAATTGGACCGGCCATTGATAACGTCACTATCAACCCAGCTAGCTTAGCTTGCTAATGCTGGCTAAGCGCCGACTGATTTGAGCTTAATGTATTTATTTTAATCTAGAAATATGTCCCTTTCTCCCACAGGCCCCCCGTGAACCAGAACAGCTCCGCAAGCTTTTTATCGGCGGGCTTAGCTTTGAAACGACAGACGAAAGCTTACGGGCCCACTTCGAACAATGGGGGTCGCTTACAGACTGTGTGGTGAGTAGCCTTCTTGGTTGCGTGGTCTGCTCGCCTATGCTTCCGGTGCGCACTGGCATTTCATTCTGATGTTTTGGATTCGTGCACAGGTAATGAGAGATCCCAACACAAAGCGATCGCGGGGGTTCGGGTTCGTCACGTACTTTTCGGTGACCGAGGTCGACGCGGCTATGGAAGCCCGACCACACAAGGTTGACGGCAGGGTCGTGGAGCCAAAAAGGGCAGTTTCTAGGGAGGTGAGTGAGATTTGCTGTTGAAAGCACTTCGTTTTACATTTAGTCTTTAGTCTTAATTCAAAACTAATCTTACATGTAGTAACTTACTCGAGGGATGTGTGGAAAGTGACTTGTTCTATGTGGACCAATTGACTGACTTTTTCTCTAAATTCGTTAGGATTCAAACAGACCAGGTGCGCACATGACCGTGAAGAAGATCTTTGTTGGAGGCATCAAAGAAGACACTGAAGAGTCTCACCTGCAAGACTATTTTGAACAGTTCGGCAGGATCGAGGTCATCGAGATCATGACCGACCGGGCCAGCGGCAAGAAAAGGGGCTTTGCTTTCGTAACGTTTGACGACCATGACGCAGTGGACAGGATAGTTAGTAAGTCCCGCCTCCGTTCTAGCTGCCTGATTCATAGGACTGCATAAGTGGTGCTATTTTTAATCCAGTGTGTTGGGGGCAAGCGTGTGCTGGCATTTCAGAATGTCACTTATTTTTGTCCTGCAGTTCAGAAGTACCACACCTTGAACGGGCACAACTGTGAAGTGAGGAAAGCGCTTTCCAAGCAAGAAATGGCCAGCTCCGGTACGAGTATGAGGGGTTCGAATTTTGGGTGTGCCCCCCCCCCCCAAGAGGGTCCTTTCTCTAAATCTTGATATTTTCAATGTCCCCCCCCCCCCCTTTTTCCTTTACCAGGGCGAGGAGGTGGTAATTTCGGAAGAGGTGGGGGATATGGAGGAGGAAATGATTTTGGCCAGGGTGGATACTTCGGTGACCGTGGTATGTGTTCCAGCAACAACCTTCTCCATTTTATTTTCATAAATAATGCAATTGAAGGCTGTTGTGAATTTTACTGACCTGGGGGGCTGATTGTTCCAGGTGGCAGAGGTGGCTATGGAGGCGGTGACGGATACAACGGCTTTGGAGGAGATGGTAAGCTCTTCATCAGTCCAAAGAAATTCCTGCAAATAGCCACTCTCTTTCAGAGTTCATGCTATTCATTACTTTTTCCTGTCCAGAATCTATTCTCAGCACAATGTCTGAGACTAACACTCTCCGCACAGTCCATGCCCCACCCCCCCTTACCCATAGTGCACCTGCCCGTCTCTTGGGGTTTCACTGCTAAATATGTATACACCATTGGGCAGTACTCAGAATGGCCCGTATATCAATCACCAATCCCTGTGAAGGCTCTCTGAACTGAAATCTGGCGTCAGGATAATTGCCAGCTGTGCTCAATGTTGTGACATGAGCCTCTCTGCCAGTGATATTTCAGTACCTGGTTTTGAGGTGTCTGGTTCCTGAAATGCCATATCAGTTCATGAATTTCATGCCAAAATATGCTCATTTATGTGTCTCAGACTTTACATGCGCGGGCACTTTGGTGATAAGAACATTAATTACTGCAGAAGACTTCCTGAGTCCTTACCAATGTTTTACTTGGGCCTAATCTACCTGTGATCTGCTATTGGTGCATCTGATGATTAGAGGAAGTTGGCATGAAAAATGGATGTGTCCTTTCAGGAACCAAATTTTTTCGGATGTAAACTGATGATGTGTTCATTGTGGTATAGTATAGGGCTTCATTGTTCTGTGTTATAGTTGAGTGATGGGTAACGGTCTGCTTTCTCTAACACAATATTATTCGCGGTTTGATTTCCCAGGTGGTTACGGTGGAGGTCCTGGCTACGGGGGTAACCGTGGGTACGGCGGCGGGCAGGGGTACGGCAACCAGGGTGGCGGTGGCGGCGGCGGCTACGGCGGCAATGGAGGATACAACGGTTACAACAACGGCGGCGGCGGTGGAAACTTTGGCGGTGGTGAGTCAGCAAACTTTGGCGGTGGTGAGTCGGCAGTCGTGTTCGTAGCTTTCCTGTAAATGGGGACTCAGATTGGTACTTCCTCTCTAATTGGCTTGTACACCTGAGGTTATGCAATCGCATTGGGTTTAAAGGTGTCCGCACGTAAACATTTCAGTGAAGGCGGTATCTCGTTGTTAGGATTTTTAGCCTCACCTTAATGGCAGTATTGAGTGCAAATACTGAATCCTTAAGTCCTTGAATCTACACACCTTTTTAACCCAAATGGCTGAAATGGACTGTGGCCCTTTTCCATTTTACTTTATGTAAGCCCATGTCTGTGTACCTGTGAGTGACAAGCTCTGAACCGGCTTGCAGGAAACTTCGGGGGCAGCAGCTACAACGACTTCGGGAACTACAACAGCCAGGGCTCGTCCAGCTACGGCCCGATGAAGGGAGGCAACTTCGGGGGCGGGTCCAGGAACAGCGCCGGCCCGTACGGAGGTGAGCGACCGCGTCTCGCGGCGCGGGGGGGCGGGCGGGGCGGGCAGAGCGGACGCTCCGCGCCGATCGGTCGCCCGCCACGCCCGGCTTCGCGCTGATGTGTTGCCTGATGTTCTGCAGGTGGGTACGGCGGAGGCTCCGGCAGTGGTGGATATGGCGGTGGCAGCAGCGGCGGCGGCGGCGGAGGCCGGAGGTTCTAAGGCGCGTCCGGGGTGGGGGGGTAAGCATTGCCATTTCCACCACTGCGGGGCCCCTGAGGTCTCGCGTGCCGCCGCTGAACCAGTCGTCTCCCGTCAGCGTCTCAGGGCCAGCGGTTTAAGACTAGCCCGCAGTGCTGACTGCTTTACGGCCACTGCGTTTACTGCGTAAAGTTTCAGGATCCAGCAGCAAACCTTAAAAAAAAAAAAAAATAGAACAATTTGGCCTTCCCTGCCCACACCCCGATGGCCGTGGGGTACGTCAAACCCCGTTAGACGAAAGGGTTCAGTTCCGGGCCACGTCTCGCTTTCAAGAGCGCGGGTTTGCTCCTGACGAAACCGCGATCCTGACTCTTTAAAATGGTAGTTGGTGCGTTTTGTTTCTTTTTGAAGGCCAGTGCACAGTTTAACGATGTTGTTCCGTATTGTTCAACAGGGTACAGTACTTAGGAGAGAGGAGAGGAGAGGAGAGGAGAGGACAGCCAGAGAGGGGACAGGGAAGCGTCAGGCTAAACGCCGTAGATCTGCTCGGCCGGTCGGGCGCGGGGTGCTACGGCAGCCCGTCCCACAGATGCACAGTAGCAGGAAGGAAAAAGGAGGAAAAACCCGTTTGTTTCCTGCTGTCAGTGCGGGAATATTTTATATAGATGCCCTTTCTTTTGTGTTTCTGTGAAAAGCATTCCAAGGTTTTATGTAAATTTTTATTTTGCCAACCATTATGGTGTGTTTTTTTTTTTTTTTTTTTTTTTTTTTTTTTGGATTTATTTTCTTTTTTTTAAATGTAACTGCAGCAAATCATGTGTTTTTTGAAATAAAACCATCTCTCAGTTCTTTTTTTAAAGAAAAAAAATTGTCTGAGTGTCTTATAGCAGTGTTTCTATGTATCTGAGCTCTTCCCCCCCCCCCCCCCCCCCCCCCCAGCTCTTACTGGTGTTGACTGGGCAACATGGCAAGTTTGTCCTGTAGTTCCCGCTACAAACTGCTGGGAAGGTATTTAGACCTTAAAAATGAGGGTTTAGAAATTAAGCTTTTGTGAATCTACCAGAGTCAAGTTCTTTGTGCTGTAGACCCCAAGGACTTGAGGAGTAGATGCCCGTTTCTGTGGTCCTAAAATGACCGTTGTTTGCAAGGCCGAAGCCTCACTAGCCAGTCAAGCAAAGCAACAGCTAATGGCTGATTGTGAGCCGCCATGTTTAACAGCGCTAACGCTAACTGGTGCACACCACGGGCTGCATGTGTTTTACATCTGCTGTAGAGCAGGGACAGGTGGAGGCAATATGGCGCAGACTCCAGAGTTGCTTCAGTGAAATGGTGGACGTGTGCACTCGCACCTCACACGGTTGTTGGTCGGATGAGTTAACATGTAGCATCTCTCATGGGGTTAAATGCACATTTCCAGTGGTGCAAGCCTGACCCCTTCGGTGTGTTGAGTTTTGGGTGTTTTTACACAAGGACTCTTGCTGAACGGCAACTGGGGGGGCAATCCTAGGGGCAGGGCTCAATTTCAGACACTTTGTCATGGCTGCAAACTGACAAAGTGTCTGAAAGTAGCCAATCGAACACATGTTTCCAACGGTGACCTTGTGTTCTGTGGTGAATGGTCCAATGCTAAGGAGCTAATCACGCCCTTGTTTCCCAAGGTGACCTTTGTTCTGTAGAGGATGTTTGCACGCTACGCATGAACTGTTACATTTAGCAGAGCTCCTCAGCTGCAATGCAGTCCTGTCCTTGTACATCCACTGGCTACAGGCTCTGACCTGAATGAGCCACTCATTTCTAGTGCTGGTTTCTGGTGTGGCAAGAGGAACAGAAGCTTCTTGTCTGCAGTCTGTTCTCTATCCTTATACCTCCTGCCAGGCCTCAGCTGGTCCAGTGCTCTGTACTGTCCTCTCTGAATGGGTCCTCTTCTCTACCATCTCTCAAATGGAATGAGCTCCCCACTAGAATCGGGACATCAGTGTCACTGTCCATCTGCCACGGACTAAAAACATTTAAACTGTGCCTTAGCTCCCCTTATGCTGAATTTTGCTCAATCAAAAACAAATATCCTCTAACCCATTTACTACTACTACTGTTTGCAATTATGCAAGTCACTAGTGTTCGCACACTGACAATGTTCAACAAACCGGCCCTCTGAAGGCCCCTTCCCTCTGTCTGGAAAGCATTTCTTCTAATGGAGGAAAAGAAGTGTTTGGACTGTAGAGTTTGAGAGCCACAGCTTCCTATCGGAGAGTAGCGGTCGAGAGGCTAGCGTGGGCGACGGCTAAGCCCAGCAGGTAGCGAGACCAGCAGCCAGGAACCAGAGAGGCGGGAGGCAGTGGGAAGAGCAGGTTGAGACTAGCCACTACGAAAGGTGGTCTTTTTGTACCTTGCAAAGTAGGTAAGATTCTTTCCCGAATTTTGCTCTGATGCTTCTGTTTATGAATGTGGCATAGCACATCTTAAATTCAGGGTTTGCTTCAGCCAGCATGTTCATTTATCAGTAGTCCATGGCGCACCCTCTGTTACTCTAAACATGGATGTCAAACTGAATTCCAAGGGGGATGCGGTGTCTGGGTTGTTGTGGTTTCCTTTCAATCAGCTGCCAGCTAAAGCCTTCACAAGGCATGCGAATTCCAATTGATGACTAACGAAAGGCTTGTGCCAAGAAACCAGCAGACACTGTGACCCTCCAGGACTGGAGTTTGACAACTGCTTTAAAGACGTAAGAGAGCTTGCATCTCAAGAGCATTACAAGTTTCTTACTGGTTAACGGAAATTATAATTGATAGTTTTCATTTTTTAGTGTGCAAATTTCTTGTGCGTCTTGAAGCTCCCCTGAACTTTGGTCAAGATATAAACCCTGCTGTTAATTCAACATTTTATCTTCTCCATTAGCGTGGTAGTGCTTGTAAACATCTGGAGGGCATTTTTGTTTGTACTTTTTACTATAAATCAGTGAATACTTAAAATCAAGCATACTCAAATTTGGCCCTCAGTTGGTAGTATTGCTAGTTCTTCTACCGGAAAGTTTCATAGAATAATGTCGCTGACTGGCCAGAGGTCCCACTTACCTGGTGTCCCAGCTTAGAGGGTAAATGAATGAAAATGGCAGAGTTACTGTCCTTGAGGGCCAAAGTTGCTTTAGACAATTTTGTGCACTAAATATTTTCCAAATTTGACTTTGTCCTTCTCCCCTCTCCATTAAATCTCCTTTTCAGGAATCTGACCGGACCAACACACCTGCACAGGCAGCATGATGCACAGGCAGCACGATGCACAGACTGCACTGCGGTTGTTTCGGCAAAGGTGTGCACTTTTCCCTCTGTCATCAGTCCGCACAGTTAATGCTGTAACTACTGCTGTGGATGTGTGGTGGCTGACATTACCCCAAGCGGTGTTTACGAAAGGAATAACTACCACTTTTACACCACATACTTCTCTTAAATGTTCCAAGCTGTCTACCTCAGTTGTAAGGTAAATTAGATTTGGAGATATGTCCTGTTGCTGTGAAGGGATTGGTGTGATCTGGGGGTGGGGACAAGGGGCTGGCAAAGTCAAATGACTTCATTTGATTGACACACTTTTTTTGGTCTTACCTTCAAGGAGAACAGAAGAGGAATGCATATTTTGCACAACACTGAAGGCTGCTGGACAGTTTGTTTGTAAACCTTTTTTTATTGCGTTTTTTTCCAATAAAAAATATTTTTAAACAAATGTCTCATTCTTGAACATATGCTCAGAATTGTATTTGGTGCTACAGTTATCGAGAGGCATTTTATCCATCGATCATCAAATGGAGGAGCACGTTGAAGTCAATACACAAGGCCTTTTCACCTTCAGTAAAAAATAAAAAATAAATCCTGAATTCAAGCTTGTCCTCTAACAAAAAACCAGCCATTCATTTAACATTAAGCATTGCCAGTATTTACAGACTGTTAGCAATACTACGCTGGGAAGCTTCAAGCTAAGACCTTCCACCCCTGCTTTAATACTTCTGGGTGGGCTTACTGCAGAGGTACACAGATACAGGCTTCGCGTTCTGAGCGGTCGGTCTTACGCCAGCACTGGTTCACTCCTGAATCTGATCGTAGCGAAACACTTTCTCCAGGGCTGCGTGCACCGTCTTCATTTCCATCTCGGTGCTTCT
Organism: Anguilla pacifica; assembly: GCA_039654925.1. NCBI lineage: Eukaryota > Metazoa > Chordata > Actinopteri > Anguilliformes > Anguillidae > Anguilla > Anguilla pacifica. Next base: position 35,878,202 of record CM077294.1, on the reverse strand, counting down.
TCACGTCCGATCCAGTCAACGATGAAATGAAAGAGAGAACTGCTGAAGGGCGTCTGTTGTTGCGCACCTCTATTCAGTGCGTCAAAGTGGAACCCAACGCTGAACACCAGAGCTTAACCAGCGGTCTCAAACTCGTTGCCGTGGAGAGCCGTGTGTACGCAGGTTTTCATTCCAACCAATTAACGCTGCCTTAATTCAGTCCAATTGCTCATTCGGCCGTATGCATTTAACTGCGTCGAAGCACAGAATGTAAGCACGTTTTTATTTAGAGAATGCGGGTCACCATAGACGTTGGGTCACCGTTATGCGCAAACCTGCATCCCCAATTCAGCAAATAACTGAACTAATTATACAATCAAGATCTGAGGCTGGAATAAAAACCAGCATACGCACGGCCCTCCGTGGCACTGAGTTTGAGAACCACTGGCATAAACAGCTGTAACACCTATCTGGAGGTAAACAGGTGCTTGGCAGGAAAGCCAAGACAAACAGATCACATTCAGACGGCGGAGCCCAGTTTCCTTGCATATCGGAAATAACGTTTCCTTTCTTAAGGCTGTCGGTGCTCTCCAGTTGTAGTCCTAGCTTCGGCTGCGTTTAAGCCCGTGAAAACGAGCCGTGCTGGGCTGAAGCGGGTCACTCGAGAGCTGAAGATTCCAGCGGCGTGCTGCGGACTTCCGGGACCGGGGGCCGGCGGCCCGAAGCCACTGGGAAGTTTCAACCCCCCCCCCCCCCCGGCACGGAATCTGTACGCGCTGGGTCTCCTTTGAGCTTATGACTCAGTTAAGCTCCCTTTGAGTTCAATGCAAATGAACATCGCTTAACAAGTAGCCAATCAACATGTAGGTTTTTTTAAAAAAAGTTCCATTAAAATTGTTATATTAACCTTGTTAACAAGTTGAATGTATTTCTATACTTTTGAGCCCCTTTCACAAACTGGTAATACACACAGCCTGTTCAGTATTAGGAGAGCTCGTTCATGGAGGGTCATGGAAAAGTAACGGAACAGCTGAGCAAGCTTTATAGACCGGCCTGCAGTGAGTTTACCCCAGGGGCAAATTTGACGACATGACTTTGTGCTAGCTTTCACACCCGGGGTAAAACCCAAGCAGGGAAGAGGAAAGACAGTGTTTCAGAGCCTTCTATCGGCTGAGCAATTTACCTTTGCTTGAACATGACTGGCGGTTTTTACAAATTTAAATAAAAAGGACAAAAATCCAACTCGGGGGTTCCCCCTTACCCCCTTATTCTCAGTTTAACCTGGAGTAATACCCTTGGAGTAAAACCGCACGTGTTCAGCAGTGGAGAGAATCAGCAGTGGACTGTGGTTCAGTTAAATGTTCTCTCAAACCTGGCAGGGGGCAAATGAAAACCAGCACATATGAGAATCTGCCAGCACCAGGCTCACCAAACTTATTCAGCTAACAGGGAGAGACGCAACTGCCACCAAATGTACGTGCTGTGTCGCTGTAGCTCTGAATTAAGGCTGTCCACGGGGAGGGCCTGGAGAGCGGCTGAAAGTGTGTGCTCGTGCTCTCAGAGTCTGCACTGGAAGGAGCCGGCGATGCAGCTGTGAGGGGCTCCGAGACCCCGCCCACTCTCCGCCCACTCCCCGCCCCCCCCCAGACAGCAGGGAGTGGGCGGAGCCCGGGGCGGAACCAGCCCCAGCGTCAGTGCGCCGGGAGGCCCTGCGCCTTCGGCTCCGCCTCCCCGTCGCCCGCGTCCCGGGGCACCAGGAAGTAGCCGCCGCCGCCGCCGCCGCCGCCGGCCTGCTGCAGGGCGTAGTCGCGCGGGGAGTAGGGCTGCCCGCGCTCGTCCCGCAGCCTGGAGAACACCTCGGCGTGCAGGTCGGCCAGGCGGCGGCGGGCCAGGGTCAGGCCGCGCTGGAACTCGCCCCGCTGGCGCGCCAGCTGCTCCCGCCGCGCCCGCAGCTGCCCCAGCTCCGCCTCCAGCAGGGCGATGTTCTCCAGCTTGCGCTTGCGGCAGTTCTGCGCCGCCACCTTGTTCTTGCCGCGCCGGCGGATGTCGCGCACCAGGGCCAGCTGGGCGTCGCTCAGCGCCACCTTGCTCAGGAGCTCGTTGAAGTCGTCCACGGGGAGGTTGACGATCTTCTCCAGCGGGAAGGGGATCTTCAGGGCCGCCGCCCGGCGCTCGTCCCGGCTGAGGGGGGCGTCCGACGCACCCCTGGGCCTCCCGTACGGGCCGCAGAAGGGGGCCCCCCGGCCCCCGGACGGGCCCGGCCCCTTGAGGTGCGAGTCGTGCGGGGGCGGGGGAAAGGCCTGCGGGTGCTTGGGCGGGGCAGGCTGCTGCAGCTGGGGGGGCACGGGGGGCAGGCCGGGGGGGGGCGGGGGGTAGTAAGCGGAGTGGGGTGCTGGGTAAGGGTATCGGTTCATTGCGTGGTGGGGGTCCCCGGGGTAAAAACGGTCGGGCCTCCCTCTCGCCCCGCACAGGCCGGCCCCGCCCTCCGCCTCGGCGGGGTTCCTGTTGCTGTACCCCAGGGTCCCCAATTCGGCGCAGACGTAGGCGGCGACGCCCGGATTGGCCGCGTTGCCGGGGGAGGCCAGGGGCGGGCTGGAGCCCAGCGACAGGCCCGAGTCCGACTCCAGGTCGTCGGGGGCGACCGGCTGCTTGTAGGGCCCGGGGCCGAACCCCGGGTGCGGGTGGCCCTGGCCCTGGGGGCCGCCCAAAACGTCTGCGTGGTCCAGCGTGGTCATGTTGGGCAGACAGGGCTGGAGAGGGTGCTGGGCGAGGTGGAACGGCCGGCAGGGGGGGTGGGGCCTGTGCGTGCTGTACTGGGCGTCCGGTGACATCACCCCGGGGTACTGCCCCGCGAACCCGCCGCCGGGGTCCCCGCCACAGCCGAGGGGGAGGGGCTGCGGCGCGGGCTGGCCCACCCCATAACCATTGAAGGCCACCATCGGCTCACAGGCGGGGTACACGGTTGACTCGAACTGGCCTTCATTGGGCACCTCCAGCTCCTGTGGGGGAGGTTTGGGATGGGTTAGCGTCTGTCTGTCCTCATTTTATCTCAGAAGACAGCACTGCAAGCGTGTTTACACGTTACACGTCACATATGCGATGAGTAACCCGCGGTGCACACAGTAACATGTGCAGTGTTAACTCTTGCAGTGTACATATCAGACTCATATAAACTCCGTTAGAGTTGGACATTTTACTGTGGACTGTTATATCTGTGGAGGTGTGCTGCTGTACTGGAACTCAGCATGTTGGTAAGGTGAGGGGGCAAGCCTTGCTCTTTTTAACTTTGGGAGCTGGCATGGCAAATAAATCATTCACGGAGGCCATGAGGTGAATGGATGGGGGGGTCCCCCCTAATCCGGCAGTCATCTGCTGATCATATAACACTCACACCCCACACGCACACACACATACATACACAGACACATATACACACACACACACACACACACACACACACACACACATGCATACACAGACACATATACACACACACACACACACACACACACACACACACATGCACACGCACGCATACACATACATGTACGCACACATGCATGCATACACACACACTCACACTCACACACACACACACATGCACTCACACACATACGCACAGACGCCACACACGCACTCACACACACACACATACACATACCACACACACACACATACACACGTACACACACCACACACGCACTAACACACACACACTCACACACAAACACACACACGCACGCACTCACACACACACACACACACACACACACACGCACGCACTCACACACATACCACACACACACACACACGTACACACGTACACACACCACACACGCACTAACACACGCACACTCACACACAAACACACACACGCACGCACACACATACACACGTACACACACTACACACGCACTAACACACACACACTCACACACACACGCACTCACACACACACACACACACACACACACACGCTCACACACACACACATGCACACACAAACCCCCAGCCCATGCAGGCTGCTCTCAGGTTTGATCAGGTTTCTTGTGGAAACAGATGGCCATTGTGCCTGGCAGGGGGGCAGCCTGCTGCTTACAACACCCACCCCCCCCCCCCGCCCCCCCACCCCCTTCCCTCCTCTCTCCTGTCCTTATCCTTCCATCACTCAATCGGCCCATTGTTACACAGCTTTACCTGGGTTTCTTCCCTCTTTGCTTTCGTTTCCTTTTTTTCATAAAGAGGTGTACACACGCCGTGCTGCTAGCTACACATTGTCTTTCGGAAAGCTGCTTTGGTCCCATTCACCAGACGTGTCATTTTCCACCATCGCGTTCACCTTAGGCAGGTAAACCCTCACCATTGTACGCAGTAAATGACAGTGGCCTTAACTTTTCCTTATACTGCAGATGATGCGGGTCACCTTGGCTGCACACTTAACCAACCCGGCACCGCTTCCTGAATTTGAGGAACCCGGCACCGCTTCCTGAATTTGAGGAACCCAGAGCCCGTTCTAAGGCAGCGAGATGCACCCTTGGGTTTCTGACCTGGAGTTCGGTGATGGCCATCAGCTCCTGCCAGGTTAACTCCATGTCGGTGGTTTGGGGCGTTCGATGTACCCAGGATCCAGGGGCACTTGGGGGTGCTGGGACCCTGCCATGGGTTCTTCCAGGACTGGCCAGTCCCTGTAGGGGAAGGGGGGGGGGGGGGAATAGAAGGCTCATTTTAGCTCAAACTGAATATGCACCTTGTATCCGATCACTCTCACTGAAAGCTGACTCAGAGCAGTGCTGGCTTCACTTGTCTTTATCAGCATGATGCTGTGATCTGAAGTAAAGCTGCTTTATTTAATAGCTGGCAGGACTGCAGCGTATGGCAATGTCTCGTCTCTGATGCAGGACTTCATTTTACTGGACTTCATGAGTTTTATGGGCGGAAATTGCCATGTTGCAACATATTTCTTTTTAAAAACCACAGTTGAGAAATGTATTTATCCTATCTTACAGAAGTCCACGTGTTGACAGAAAAGAGAAAATATCCAGTGAGCAGCAGTTCTCTGTGCGAAAATGCCTTGTTGATGGCAGAGGCCAGAGGAGAATGGCTAGACTGGTTTGAGCTGATAGAAAGGCAACAGTAACTTAAATAACCACTTGTTACAACCGAGGTGTGCAGAAGAGCGTCTCTGAATGCACAACACGTCAAACCTTGAAGCAGTTCTGAAGGCAAAAGGGGGTCCAACCTGGTACTAGCAAGGTGTACCTGATAAAGTGGCCTGTGAGTATATATTGCAGTATATTTTTCAACACATGGCTATATAATTTCATTGACTGTAAGTAGAAAAGTGAGGGGCAGCTTTTCTTGTAGGGATGACATTAACCCTCATATTATGAAAAATAGATGCATCCTTCATGTTTTACCCATGTAGTGTAAATTTATTCAACATAGTCAAATAATCCTAAAACAGTGAAAGCATTAAATTTGCCTCATCTTGCGATTCACAACATTTTTTTATTTTAAATACTATGTTTAATAAGGTTATTGACCACATTTCCTTTAAACAATTTTGGATTTGAAACCATTTTCATAAACCAATTTATTTAGCATTTCATGAAGGTGACCATAAAACAGTCAAATTGACCTGCACCATCAACTGTGATATGAACTTTGCAGAGCAACAGACATTCCACAACACAGCTGTGGTTGAAAACACTCCATATAACTTCATGACAACAAAAAGCAGTAAAAGTCATACAATTTCACTAAGAAGTTACCCAGTATTTCCAGCACATTAAAAACTGAAAAAATAAATTCCAAATTGATATAATAGAAGGGTTAATGCTGCTTTATATATGTGTATATGACTAGACATGCAGAGTAAAAATCATGGAAATTGGATTTTATCAAGATTTTATTTTAAACCTACAGCCCACCTGGCTGTAGACTCTGGCCTTCAATAAGGGTGACAGTGCAGCATAATGGTTTGGGAAGTGGGCTTGCAACACAATGGATGCAGGTTTGATTCCCAGGCAGGGCACTGCCGTTGTACCCTCGAGGAAGGGCACCTGATTTGCTTAAGTAAAATATGCAGCTATATAAATTGACTGTATGTAAAAATGTAGGCTGTGAAAGTCGTTTTGGATGTGAATGTTGGCTAAATGTCAGAATGTTTGGGTGCAGGTGTGCAGTTAAATGGAGTAAGAGAAACATCCCCAGAACTGCCTTCAAGGGTCACACACATAGCATGGATAAGGAGTAATTACATTAGAATTACTCCTTAATGAGGGATACTAAAATGTAGTAATATTCTAAAGGTCTACCCATGTCCTTCTCAATCTGTCCAACAAACACCACCGGGGAAACATACTGAAAAACCAAAAAAATCTATCTCAACAAGTATCTTAGTCTTACATTCAAACATAAAATCTTATTTCTATTGCTGTTTTGCTAAATGTAATGTAATGTAATGCAATGCTAAACAAAAAAATGCCAATGTGGCAAGAAAATTTCACTTGACAAGCAAAGAGTAACTTAAAACAAGGTTATATTTTCCACTTAATAGAGAAAAAAAAATACATTTTAAGTCTGATTTAAGTCTAAAGCGACTGCTGCTCCACTGCAGTCAGCTGAATCATGTTAGGCGCTACCTTCACATTCAGGTAAATTCACAGAGCGATACGCATGCTAAAGACTGCGTGTGTGTAATAAGGAGGGACGAGCAGCTATGAAGATCTTATCCCTAATAAAGCTCAGTAATAAGCACACTGTCCGCAGTTCTGCTCTCACGGTTTTATCTTTGACTGCCACTAGGGGACATTTTCCTGTTTTGTACACCAGTCTTTAAGGGTGATCATTTGTGTGTTTGTATGCACGTTTTTGCGTGAGTGTGCGTGTGTGTGTGTGTGTGTATGTGCGTGCGATGATATGTTTGTGGATGATAAATAAATAAATTCAGAAACATAATATATTAGTGAACGTAGAGAGGGCTGTTCCTGAGGGACATGCCATTAATTGTTTATATGTAATTTGGGTCTGTGCATACATTTGTTTCAGGATGTTACATAGAGAGCTCACTGATGTCCCTCATCTCTTATGCCACACACACACACACGCACACACAAACACACACACACACACACACACACAGACACACCTACGCATGCTCACACACACACACACACTCACACACACACACACAGACACACACACACACACACACACACACAGACACACACACACACACCTACGCATGCTCACACACACACACACTCACACACACACACAGACACACACACACACCTACGCATGCCCACACACACTCACACACACACACACACACAGACTCACCTCACAGCTCAGCAGCTGAGGCAGCACACACTCGGCGGCCGAACACATTCAGGACAGGGCCTGGCAGCAGGGAGCTCTCCTGGGAGGGACAGACAGACAGACAGACGGGCCACGTTATCGGGGATCACTTCCCCGCCCCGGGGACACGTTACTCCCGACCCCACCCCCCACCCCAGACAGGGAAAGGAGAGGACGGCCAACCGGCTCTCAAGGAGAAAAAAATGTGCCCTACTGTGCCAAGAAAGTTTTTTCTGTACAGTCCCTTATTTTTTTTTTGCTGTAGTTGGCACGTGCGGCTCGACCTTTGACCTTCTGTGCTAACTTGAGTTACAGGAGCTCCTACCGGTGCAGTGAGTGTGTGTGTGTGTGTGTGTGTGCATGTATGAATGTGTCTGTCTGCGTGTGTGCACGTATGTGTGTGTGCATATGTGTGTTGGTGTCTGTGTTTGTGTGTGTGTGTATGTGTGTGTGCGCGTATGTGTGTGTGCATATGTGTGTGGGCCTCTGCGTTTGTTTGTGTGTGTGTGTGTGTGTGTGTGTGTGTGTGTGTCTGCGTGTGTGTACATGTATGTGTCTGTGTGTGCATGTGTGTGAGTGTGTGCGTTTGTGTACGTGTGGGTGTACGAATCAAGGTGTGGTTTATTTGAGTTTCAGTTGTCCTCATGTGCCTGGCCATCAGGATGAATGAAGGTAGGGAGAGAAGGAGGGAGAGGAGGCGGAAGGGAGGGAAGGAAGGAGGGAGAGAAGGCGGAAGGGCGGAGTCTCTTTGGGAGCGGCTCTCAGTTCCTCTGCTCCAGCGTCCCGCTATCAGCGTGCCGCGTGGCGGCCGTGCCGTCGGCTGATAAGCCAATCAGCCGCGGCGCAGCCGGCTCTGCTGCAAACGGAGGCCGGGAGGCCGCGACCACAAAACTCGCCCCGCGCCCGTCCTTCACAGAGCCCCGCCGAAGGGGCTGAGGGCGTTGAGGGCATTTACCCTACCTTCACAGAGCTCTCTGAATGGGCTAAATGTGCTGAGGGCATTTACCTCACCTTCACAGAGCTCACTGAATGGGCTAAATGTGCTGAGGGCATTTACCTCACCTTCACAGAGCTCACTGAATGGGCTAAATGTGCTGAGGGCATTTACCTCACCTTCACAGAGCTCACTGAATGGGGTAAGTGTACTGAGGGCATTTACTAAGCCTTCACAGAGCTCACTGAATGGGCTAAATGTGCTGAGGGCATTTACCTCACCTTCACAGAGCTCACTGAATGAGTTAAACGTACTGAGGGCATTTACTAAGCCTTCACAGAGCCCTCTGAATGGGCTAAACGTACTGAGGGCATTTACTAAGCCTTCACAGAGCCCTCTGAATGGGCTAAACGTACTGAGGGCATTCACTGAAACCCACAATGCAGCTTTTCTCACATGTCCCCAAACTGTGGCGCTGATGAGACTCGTTTGTGACGGTGGTAAATGTGTGCCGTTGCCTGTGCGTTAGTATGGTTTATTTTTCGTGTGTATGTACTTTGCACGCGCTGCATAGCTCCTGGAAAGATCACCAGGGCCCGCTGTCCTGTGCGTGTCCAGCAGGCCGTGCGGTACAGGGATTCAGAACTACGCAGGTTCTGTCCTGCGACTGCGTCCCTGCTCTGGGTCTCCTGTCCTGTTATTTTTATTTATTTTGCGTCCGTTTGTTTACCGTCAGACATGGGGGGGGGGGTTTTCCCGGCTTCAGCGCAATTACCGTCCGACCTCAGCGACTGTTTATTTACACAAAGCCGCTTTCTTTCCTTGGTTTACCCTTTCGCAGAGACCAAGAGAAAACCTAATCCCCCCCATCGCCGACAATCGCTTTCTGCACGTTCGCTGAACAAAGGAAAGATCACAACAGAGGCTTCCTTCCACTTAATTCACCATACGCTCCGCTGCGCCAGTCTTTATATAACGATGGACCAGTTCATTATATTAACAAGAACTGAACAGGCAGAAAGATAATAGGTTGGCAAGAGAGTATATTCCCCCAGCATGTTTGTCACATGGCACAGTTTTGAATGGCATCAAGAGAGACCAGGGCCCATTTTCACTAAGTGTCTCTGAGTAGGAGTGCTGATCTAGGATCATTTTCCCCTGCCCATGTACTTAGGCTTACGCATTATGAGCCTAAAGGCCTAACTGACCCTGGATCAGCGATGATACACTGAGACGCCCAGGCCCAGCATCCGCAGGTGCACGGCGTCCACGCGGACTGAGGAAAACAGTTTCCTCCTACGCCCGGCGATGGACACATATAGTCAACAGGCCCTTCGGAAAAGACCGCAGTCTTGGAGAATGTATGGTCTTTGGCATGTGCTGTTCAAGCCAGCTGTGACCGCTGTCCAGGTCTACCTCGCTCTCCAGTGCCCCCTAGCTGTCCAGTGGTGTTACTGCTTGCTCACAGTCAAGGAGTCAGAGAGGTATAGTGACACTACTGTGTAACCCTGCTTCTCTCAGTACACCTCCACAGGGAAATGGATAAACACAGAAACCTCCAGCACAGTGACTGGATGTTCGGAGTTACTCAGAACTGACATACTCAGACACGTGAAGGCCATGAGAGTCCTTTCATAACTGTTTAAGTTTAATATACCGGGTGCATCTGTTCCATAACTGGGACCCCTCAACCCTTACATCTCCCTCTGTTAGAGCCACAGTGGGTTACAGTATGCTGGATCCCCACAGCTAACTCTGATAGAGTACATTTTACACGAAGAGAGGGAATCTTTATCACTTATCTAGTCACTGTTAGTGTTGAAATAATAAAACTGAATGTTTTCCCGTGTACCGTGATGCTCAGGTGAAATAGCACTAGGATTAAATAAAACCATAAATAATAAATCATATTTTTCAAATGGTTTTTTTTGTTACCTCTTCATACTAGTGTGCAGGGGCTTATGGGAATTGTAGTACTGAATGTCTGCAATATTCTTTTCCATTGTGACGCAAAGCACAGAAATTTATTTTTGTACTACAGTAACTTACTGCATGAGAAACTGTGACTGTGGTAATGTGTTCCTACACAGCTGTTGGAGTAGTGCTTCCCAGCTGATGGGGATGACTGCATGCTGCAGCAGGTGAATGAAGTTACCTGTTTTCAAACCACAGAAAACCACAAGGGGGGTTTATTTGAAATCAAACTAAATGTAACATTGATAAGGAAGCCCTTTGAACATACTTGTCAATTCGTCAAGGACAAATCACCAGTGTTTTTAAACACATTGATTCATGCTTTTTCAAGCTATAAACCACAGAATCCATCACAGAAAACTTATTAGAGTCTAACAACTGTTCACCATATAAGCCAAGCCTGCTATATACATTGAGTGAAAGAGTATGTATTATAATCCAATGCCTATATAGCATGTTTATATATATATATATATACACATACACACACAAACAAATATTGTCAGCCTTATATATATGGGCGTACAGCTTGATATAGCAGTCATCATTTTTTTGCTCTGTTACCCCATTGAACATCAAGTTTAGTTTCATTTTCAAAAGAAATGGGGAAAGGCACTAACTGCCATGCATTGGAAAGGAAATATGCATTTTATTTTAATCCTTTCAACAACAAAAAAACATCTAGATTTCCTGCCTGAGTGTCCAGTTTAATAGCTTGTCCTTACAGAAACGAAACAATGAAACGAACCAGGTGCCTTTTCATAAAACACGTTTTAATATGAGAAGTATTCCACCCTTCACCTACCCAATTTCTGACAACTGCAATAACAGAAAGTTGTTTGTGGTTTTAAATTGCCATTTGAAATTCACAAGGGAATATTGCAAATTTGGATAAAGAGACAAATCAGCCAATTACTTTCATTCATTCATTAACACAGGTTTCAATGGCGAGGAGAATTTACAGATAGTAACTCCCAGAATTCACATACGGAAACTGAATACACTGAAAGTATATTGAAATATAACATATTGCCAAAATTTTGCAACACTCACAATTCAAATTACGCAAATATATATGTGTATTTGGATATACTAAGCAATATATGCTATTACACAAATTATTATCACTCGAATATGAATGAATAGATTTGTCATATGCACAGTTTTTTCATATACACTGTGTATAACTATATTTTCCAAAAAGTTCACATGTTTACAATATATTGCAGTATATTCTTTTCAATAAAGGTTATAATTATTCACAGAACTGTCTGGTGACATTGATGAGGACCTTTATCCTCAGAACCTATGACAGGTCCTGTAAAGACAATTATGCTTAAAATGTTTAGTGACCTGTACAGCCCATTCAGCCCATTCACTCTGCTATTTTACTGTGCTTCACCTGCTCAGAGACTACAGATATAAACTGGCTTTTCAGCAAAGTCTAACACAGACACATCCTCAGAAATGTCCATTTTTATTGGTTGGCAAAAGTCTTTGTCAAGTAATAATAATAAAATAAAACAAAAACTCTGTGCTGACCAAAAAAAAAAAAAACTTCCTTGAGCCAATGTGAAATGTGTGATAAAATAAACAAAAACTCACCAGGAACCCAGCTTCCTTCAAAACACCCTGCCTTTATCTTAGTTCCCATTTTACAGGGCAGAGAGACAGTACAATACTTTACAAATATAATTTTACATCTTAAATGTTCTTTTCCTGAGTTTTTTAATGTATCCGTGTGTTCCTGCAATGCAATGCAAATTTAACTACAGTACCTGAATACCTACAGTTTGTGGAATAGAAATATATTTTTCCATCATTAAAGAGCATTACAATTAAAGATTTTTGCACATTTTTGCAACACATGTTAAATTCTGAGTATACATTCAACAGAATGTCGGTAAGACTAAACGAAACTGGTGTACATTGAAAAAATGACCTATTTTTTAGCGGACTGTTTGAAATTCCTTTGAATATTAGTAGTATGGTAATGCGCAAGAATATTAGTCTTTTATTGTGCAACCGTGCACATTTTTGGCACACGGCCCCTTCTGTCACTGCGTTTGATGGAGCGAGCAACAGTTTCCACGGCGCGATATGTACACTGTTAGCGGCGCGAGCAAAAGTATAAAACTTTCAGATACGATTTTATTGTAAATTAAAACCCAGATCTTGACGTCACCCGAATTTAACACAGCGTAAAACGCGAAGCCAAAGATAAGTTAAGAGCGTGCGGAAAACATACCTTAGCTGCATTTCGCTGGAAGTCTTCAACAGGTGCTTTTCAGAAAAAAAAAAAAATACTTTTCGGTGGTCTCACGTGACGCGTAATCCCAGCAGGCAATTGGAACAGAGGTGGGTGCGAGACGCAGACAAGTTATTTTAACTTGCGTAAAGTTGTCTGTCTGAATATTAAAGTTCTGCTGCTTGCAACTGCTAGTTATATGCCCTAAGAGTACATGTGCTCTCTCTCTCTCTCTCTCTCTCTCTCTCGCTCTCTCTCTCTCTCTCTCTCTACGTTCCCCTACACTGCTGTTTCTTGTTGGGTAATCTTGCATAAATGCTCACAGCCCACCTACAGGACGCGCGCCACACTTCCACAGATTAAATTCTGTGTGGCTGATACAGCCTCAACCCTCAACCCCTCTGTCCACCCTCCTGCACCCTCCTTCCCCCTCCCCCCTGCCCCCCCTCACCTCCCGCTGAAGATTGCTATCTCAGAGGCCTGCAACAGGGTGGGGGAAAGAAGTGCCAGTTAATGAATATCGATTGACTGTAACTATTTGATATTAAACGGTTGCAGTATACTTACCTGTGGCATGCTTGTACAGGTGTGAAATAAAATTTCTCAAAATTTCCCACAGTGGCATTTGACTGCAGAAAGCTTTTAACATTTGTGTATGCATGTGTGTGAGTGTGTGTGTGTGTGGGTGTGGGTGTTTATGTGTGTGTGTGTGTGTGGACATGTACGTGTGTGGGGGTGTTTATGTGTGTGTGTGTGTGTGTACGTGTGTGGGGATGTTTATGTGTGTGTGTGTGTGTGGGGGGGGGTGTTTATATGTGTGTGTGAGTGTGTGCGTATGTGTGTGGGGGTGTTTATGTGTGTGTGTGTGTGTGTGTGTGTGTGTGTGGATGTGTGTGGGGGTGTTTGTGTGTGTGTGTGTGTGTGTGTGTGTGGATGTGTGTGGGGGTGTTTGTGTGTGTGTGTGTGTGTGTGGATGTGTGTGGGGGTGTTTATGTGTGTGTGTGTGTGTGTGTGTGTGTGTGGATGTGTGTGGGGGTGTTTGTGTGTGTGTGTGTGTGTGTGTGGGTACATGTTCAGGAGTTTATGTGTGTGTGAGTGTGTGTGTGTGTGAATGTGTGTGGGGGTGTTTGTGTGTGTGTGTGTGTGTGTGTGTGTGTGGATGTGTGTGGGGGTGTTTGTGTGTGTGTGTGTGTGTGTGTGTGTGTGTGTGTGTGGATGTGTGTGGGGGTGTTTGTGTGTGTGTGTTTGGGGGGGTTATAGCGACTCTGTCTAGCAGGGATGGAATGTACACCTTGCGCAGGTAAGAAAGAGCACATTGTTCCTTTCTCTGGCAGGACAGCCGCTGCAGAACTGAGAGGAGGAGGAGGGGGATTGGGATGAAGGGGTGGGGGGGAGCGTGTCTCACATTGCGTGTGACCATCAGACCCTTAACCTGTAAGGCCATGCCCCCACTCCACTGCACTACCAATACACACAATTTACCCTTTTATGTCCCTATAATGCTCTCATTTAACTTTCTAATTAATTCAAATAAATACACTCAGTGGGTTTTACTGCACCATATTTTCACCAGATTGGGCTTTAAAGACAGCTGTGTTTTCATATAATCGCTGAAATCAGACTTTATTTCAGGTTCTAAAACGCATCGCTCGACTTTTACAATCTTCAGCAGACAGCTGTGCAATGGACAGAAAAGGGCACCAGTGAAGGACCCGGCTTGTCCCACAAGACACAGGTACAAAGTTCTTCTGCTACCTCTTACACTCGATGTGGCCCACACTGAACTACTCTATTTGATGTGGCCATGCTGAATTACTCTACTCAATGTGGCCCTCGCTGAATTACTCTACTCTAACCCTAACAAAGCACGTTATTCAACAGCTAGAGATATTGTCGACCTGGTAATTAGTAGAATTGTGGAAAGTGTACCAGGTTAAGGTTGAAATGAGGGCCTACAGGATGCTAGATCTCCAGGAACGGCACTGGCCGTCCCTGTTCTACTCAATGTGCTGGTTAAGGTGTATCTGCATCAGATAGAGACCGGTTTATGGCTAGCACAGTTACAGTTTCCTTTATTTGCTCAGGAAAAATCCAATGCCACATGCTGAATCCTGAACACACTGACGTTCTCCACTTTTGTCAGTTGCTCTGTATAAGATTGTCTGTCAATTGATAGGAGTGTGATACAATGTGAATGTATGAAAGTCAGGTTGGCAAGAAGCCTTGTCAAGTGGAGACAAAATCTCTTGTCCATTATCAGTTTTCTCCACTTCATTTCATTTCTTTTTCATCCTTTTAATGAAGAAAGAACCCATCGCTTCCTGTTGCTCAGAGTCGCCGTGTCGTTCTGCCCATCCAACCGAAGGCCAGAGTGATCCCAACAACACCACAACCTTTTTAACTTTTGCTGTTCGCTCCCTTAAGCTAGAACCAGTGTGTTTCTCCAGACTGACTCTAATTTAGTAACCTCCTAAGATGTGGCAGAAAAAATGTTTTCAATATTTAAACGTTTTATATAACGCATCAATATAATTGCATTACACACATGATGAGAGTGAAAATATGTTCCAATATATTATTTATTTTATATGTTTACTGATTGTCCCTTGCAGTGTACAGTAGGTATCAGCATAGTAGAATACATGGTTTTTGGCATTAAGACATTAGACGTATGTCCCCCACAGGGGACAGTTTGAGGTGCTGGTGGCGCGCACTTGGTGGCTACCAGTGCCAGCAGGGGTGGATGCTACCAGGAATCAGAGAGGGGATTTCTCCTGACTCCCAGTTCCAAGCAGTCACCCCCGGCTCGCCCACCTCCCCGTGGAGCCCGGAAGCCGAGCCTCTCATTACTGCCGCCGCCGTGGTTTCTGGCCTGACCGCGGCGTGAGTCCTGCGCCCACTCCCGCTTCGTCCTTCTCCGTGCTCACCCCTTCACTCTCTCTTCTCCTCTGCTCTCTTCTCTTCTCTTCTCTTCTCTCTCTGTTCCCTTCCTTCGGTCAATTTCTCCCTTTTTATTTCTCTTGTCTTCAATCCCTGCCCTGGTCTCTTTTGCTTTCCACTTTTAACGTTGTTCCGCTTTTAACGTTTTTTTTTTTCCACCTCTCTGTCATTCCCTCTCCTTCCATGACTTTCCGTGATATGTGGGATGTCTCCTCCTCCTCTCCCCCCTCTCCCTGATGCTCTGTCTCACTCAGACGTGTCTAAGTGGGAATGGTTAGTGCAGTACCGCAAACGCAGCCGCACAGAGTACAGAAAACCAACCCGTGATTAGTACCACAGCGACCAGCCGCCTCACCTAACACAACAGAGACTAGCATGCTTATTACTATGTTGAGCTACAACCTTGCTACAGTGCTCACAACCTGATTTAATGATACACTGACAGATCATGCCACTTAGTACAACAGTACTAGCCTTTCAGACACTGGGCAAACGCCCACACCTTGCTCAAAGAAACACTTAGTACCAGATGTACAAACACAAGTAGTACACAATTGTCTGTTATACGTACTACCACCTTGACCATATGTCTCACTAAGTATATCAGTGTCGAGCATGCCTCATTCCACACACACTTTTACACTTAGTGCTAAACTCACCACTGACTACCATGATTAGTACCAAACTTAATGCTACACTTAGTACCATGCTAATTGGCAAGCTTAATGATAGGTTAACCACCAAGCACTTTGTCTTTGACGAATTTGCGAGGTGTTTTGATGAGTGTCTTTATGTTTATCACATTTTTCCGAAAGCACTGACTCACATGATGTGCGTTTTGTACGCATGAGTGGCGTGCACATGTTTGTTTGTTTCCTTTGTGATTGGATGTATGCGCGCGCGTGTGCGTGTGTGCAATGTGTGCGCGTGTGTGCTTGTGCTCATGCATGGATGTGTGACCCTTCCTGCTTTTCACACGTGTTGCACAGTAGAGAACAGCGTGTTCATGTGTCCCTACATACAGATGTACACATGCCTACTTGCTGTTTGAGTGCGTACATTAGACTGTGATAGGGTAGTGATGTACACATTAGACTGTGATAGGGTAGTGATGTACACATTAGACTGTGATAGGGTAGTGATGTATGCATTAGACTGTGATAGGGTAGTGATGTATGTATTAGACTGTGATAGGGTAGTGATGTATGCGTTAGACTGTGATAGCGTAGTGATGTATGTATTAGACTGTGATAGGGTAGTGATGTATGCATTAGACTGTGATAGGGTAGTGATGTATGTATTAGACTGTGATAGCGTAGTGATGTATGTATTAGACTGTGATAGGGTAGTGATGTACACATTAGGCTGTGATAGGGTAGTGATGTATGCATTAGACTGTGATAGGGTAGTGATGTATGCATTAGGCTGTGATAGGGTAGTGATGTATGCATTAGACTGTGATAGGGTAGTGATGTACACATTAGACTGTGATAGGGTAGCGATATACACATTAGACTGTGATAGGGTAGCGATATACACATTAGACTGTGATAAGGTGATGATATACACAATAGAGTGTGCTTGCATGTTTTTTTATTTTATTTTAAAAAAGCCTTTGATTCCATCTGGTATGATTGGCTCTTTTTCAAAGTCCTTCAGAGTGGAATTGGTGGTAAGGTGTATGCCTTGATAAAATATATGTATACGCACAATAAATGTTCTGCGAAAATCAATCACAAAAGATCATAATTTTTTATTCAAAGTCACAGCATGAAGCAAGGGTGCTGAATTAGTCCCATACTGCTCAACCTATACACCTATACAAAAAAATTGTATGTTTCCCAATTTGAATTAAAAATCCAGAAAAGCACTTTGCACATTAAATCAGGCTCAAAAGATTTCCTGCACTTTAAAAGCCATATAAACCCAAGAGTTGGACCCTGTGGACAGTCCCCTTAGTCAGCTGATGGCAAAGCTTGCTAACCAAGCACCCATCAACACTGCTTCGAACCAACACCACAGAACAAAGCAAATTATCAGCCAGTCAAAGGAACGTCATCTGCAACATTGGAAAAATGAAACAAAATCCCAGAGTAAACTTAATTACTATTTGACACTAGACAGAAAATGTGATTGGCTGAATACCTCTACCTTGTCAGAGGTGAGAAGCAGAGACAGGCCCTGGCCAAATACAGGCTCAGTGACCCTCAATTGACAATAGAAAGAGGAAGACACAAAAAGACATGGCTACCCAGAGAGGAGCGTGCCTGTGGTCACTGCATCACAGGGGTGGAAGAAACAGAAATGCACTTTCTCCTCCCTGCAAGAACCGTCCCAAAATGAAATCTGAAAAAATAATACCTGAATTTCCTCACCTAAACCCTGAAGAAAAATACTGAATTGTCATGTCTGAGGCAAAAACTGCCACCTTTTTTGGCAAGATATGTCTTGGCATGTCACAGAGCAAGGGAGTCTGGGTAACTATAAATAAACTACCCTTACATCTCGCTGTTGTGACCAATCAAATGTTAAATCTTATTTTATTAAAGTATATCAACTGTACGGGTTTGGCAATATTTTTTCATTACTTTCATGTCAATAAAGCTCTATGAATATAATTTAATTGAATTGAAGTAGGGTAGTGATGTACACATTAGGCTGATAGGGTACTGATGTATACATTACACTGTGGCTGGTTAGGGTTTTACACATTAGTCAGTGATAAAATAGGGGTACACACATTGAACTGATAGGGTAATGATGTTTTCATTTAACTTTGATAAGGTTGAGTGTATGTATGTGTGTGTGTGCGTGTGCGTGTGCGTGTGCGTGCGTGCACGTGCGTGCCTGTGTGTGTATGTGTGTGTGTGCGCGTGTGTGCGTGTGTATGTGACTCCTCACAGTATTGTGTAACAGGGCAGATCAGGGAGGATTGAGTGGGTTGAGATACTGTAGTCTTCTGCCTCTGCCAAAAACCACAGCAGTTAGCAACTCTTTCTGACCATCTAGGGCTGTTTTATCAGTCTCCCACAGAGCTTCCGCCAGCTAACCCACCCCCCCCCCCCCCCCCCACACACACACACACACACACACACACACTCATACCCCCACATACACAGAATCACATGCATGCACACACACACACACACCCTCACTTCCCACACCCACCCCGCCTTCCTCCAGACACACACCCTCCCAGCACAAGGATGCAAGCACATTTCTTCCTTGTACTACTCCCCTACGAAGATGAAGGTGTTGCAGTGGGTGCACTGCTTAAAAAAAACATCACCTTCAAATTCTGCTCTTCTGTGTTCCTCAGGCCCCTGTTTTCGGCCTTGTGATGCGTGCCGAACAATCAGAAGATCTAATCTTCGGGTTGTTGAGACATTTCTCTTGTGCAGTACGCAATGTGACTGAGGCCCCAAGGCTCGGCAACCAGTCCTTTCCAGGTACAACGAATGGGCGATGACAAACACTTTACCCAACCGCACCACACAGAAAGGCCCAGAGATGGTCAGGGCTTATCGAAGCACATCACTGCTGTTTCATCTAGTCTGATGCTCGGAAGATAAGGCCGTGGGACAATGTAGCAATGATTCTGATATTTAGCGCACAGGGGGTTTCTGAACGTTCAGTGTCGAGCACCCATTAATTAAACAAATATATTTTCTGTAACGGACCCCTCATTACCATTCTGCCGAATATATGTTCAAATGGAATTAAAATGGTTCAAAGTACGTATGTCAAAACGACTGATTCTCTGTACCTATTGCAGAGGGAAAACTGGGTGAATTTTTTAAGCCTGAGACAAATGGAGAGCGCAGGATATACGTGGCCTTCCTTTGCAGAGCAGGGAACATTTCTGGAACTCTGGAGGTTTTTGGGGCACTCGGGTACTGAAGCCCCCTTTCCACTGGAGCGAGACGGGGCTGATTGGGGCTCCTGGGGCGTGGCTCCTATCCCCCTAGCCAAGAATAAAAATCTTTAAGCAAATGAAAACTTGGCAAAAAAACGTCACTTTTGTCCATGATTTCAAAATGGTGAATCAGACTAGACTACATACCCATCAATCCCTTCAGACTGCGGTCTGTAATGGAAAGATTTCTTGCTCCTGTGTAAATTCAACAAAAAAGCATATGAGTGTTAGCTTGGGCTAAAAATAGCTTGCATGTTCACTACAGCTACAGTATATCTATGTAGCTACATAGATAGCTTCTTGCTAACTAGAAGGGTAGCTAGCAAAAAAAAAGAAAACATTGAATAAATACAGATCATTTGTAGTTTAGCTAGAAACCAGCTTGCACAGTAAATAGTTTATTCAGAATGAACAGATTTGACCATTGTTTACATTTGAAGCTAACATGTTTGTCTCTGTTTTACTGAATCGTGTCAAGCTAGAGTTTTCATATTCGGTCACTAAGTGCTGTATATCTCCAAAATACCGAGAAACATATTTCATATGTTTACATGGGGAAACTGTGTGGGTTAGAATAGGCCTAGGTCATGCAGCTACGCTTGCCTGCACAAGCGCAATGATGACTGAAGGTCCATCCGCCTTCTGTCACTTGTCAGGCAACCACTTTTAGGGTTCATTTTAAGTAGCTGATGTGACTGAAGCTAAAATGGAGGAAATATACAATTCAGGAGCACTCTAGTTCATTCCTTAGACCAGACACGGTGCACTTCAACTGGAAAATTTGCACAGCGAACGATTGACACATTTCTTTCCCTTAATAGTCTTTATTTTCTGAAATTTTTCATCAGGTTATTGGATGGCGTGTAAAAGAAAAGGTAAATGCTGGGCATCTGATGTTCTGCTTGCTTCTCCAGCTCTCTGGTTTCCTACGCCTGCAGTGCTCTGTCTATCATACAGTGTTACCTGCTAAATGCTAAATGCTAAACTCTCTCTGACAGTCCATAAAAGCCACTAGACTTGTGGGTGAGTTGCTTTTGAGAAGTAAATTCTCTAATTCTCTATCGGGGTTGGAAAACTCATTAAATCTTGTGACAAGTGACCCCAGCCAGTAAATCACCAGAAATTGTGCACAAATATTACATTATCTTGACACAACAGTACACAAATGCCATATTATAAATATTGATTGAATAGTAGCAAAAGTTATGTATTGAAAAATGTTTTGAATGTAAGCTGTCATTGTTTAAAAACAAATATATATGCAAATATACAGTGAGCTATATACAGTAAATATACGGTGAGCCATAATGTTTGTGATAAAGACATATTTTTTTATTGATTTGGCTCTATAAATTTATCAAAGTTTCTAGATGAGTACACATTTTGTAAGCAGTTCTGAACATGAGCTGATGCAGTTTTTAATCTATCAAATGAGAAATACATGTTCATTAGACTAGAATGGGGTTCTTCTATTCCACAGTGACACAACCCTTTGCCCCCAAAAGCTAAAATCTGGCATCCTTGCCTCCGCCAGTGGTTAAAGAGCTGAAGGTCTTTAAATCGTGAGGTTTCAGGAATAGAAATGCCATGCGTCTGGTTCACCTGCTCTGAACGAGCATTTCAAACAACTGCTGATTTCAACTCTCCAATGGAGACACAGTTGGCCAATCATAAAATCTGGAAGATAATAGTGATCATTATATTAATATATACAGTATATGTATATATTTCAGTTTTATCACAGTTTTAAATTTGCAATCAAATTCACCTGTAGTTAAAGTGCACATCTTCAGATTTTATTTTAGAGCATTTTTATACATTTTGGTCTCACCAAATTTCACACCAATTCCGAATGTAGGGATTACAACACTTTGTATTAATAGTCTCTCCATTTCAGGGCATCATAACATTTTGGGCAAATGGCATCACAGGTTTATGATTAGTCAGGTGTGTTCAATTGCTTCATTAGTGTAGGTATGAGAGAGCTTTCAGTATCTGGTCTGGATTCTAGCCTTCTGGTTGGTTTTGGAGTTGCTTGTCAGCATTTGCCAACATGAGGACCAGAGCTGTGCCAATAAAGGTCAAAGAAGCCATTCTGAGGTTGAGAAATAAGAAGAAAACAAACAGTCAGCGACACAGGCCAAACCAAAGTCTAACCAAAATCAACTGTTTGGAACGTTATTAAGAAGAACGAGAGCACCGGTGAGCTCAGAAATCACAAAGAACCTAGTAATGTAACAATTACTCTTATCTTCCAGATTTTATGATTGACGAGCTGTGTCTCCATTTGAGGGTTGAAAACGGCAGTTGCTCGAAACGTTCGTTCAGAGCAGGCGAACCGCGTGTATGACATTCTCTTCCTGAGTTTTCAGCTCTTTATCCACTGCAGGAGGCAAGGATGCCAGATTTTAGCTTTTGGGGCAAAGGGGTCATGTCACTGTGGAAAAGAGACGAATGAATGAGTGCTTCTTATTTAATAATTACAAACCGAATCACCTCGTGTTTAGAGCTACCAACAAAATGTGCATTCATCTGGAAATTTAGCATTTATCTGAGTGCTAAGCAGTAAAACGAAACAAAAGCTTTATTATTATTATTATTATTATTATTGTTATTGTTATTGTTGTTATTATGATTATTATTGTTGTTGTTATTGTTATTGTTATTGTTATTATTGTTGTTGTTGTTGTTGTTGTTGTTGCATACATTTTTATGTATACATTATTTACTTATTATGCATAAATACCCATTTACTTAGCAATTAAAGATATAAATGACAAATGCCTTCACAGTTTGTTGTGTTCCTTCTTACATTGTGAGGCAAACAATGGCATCTGTGATTAAATGCAATGCATTATCTTCCCGTCGCAGTACTGAGGTGTACTTTCAAATGAAAAGGACAGGGGAAGATTCTACGCAGTAGATATAGGATGAATTACACCTTTAATATCAACGCATCAGTTGTAAATGGCAAATGTTTTATGCTCTCTACTGTGTATCCTGTATATTTTGAAACATTCTTCCTGGCAGTAACATCTAAGATCTAGTATGTATGGCGTGTGTTATGTAAATAATCTCTATAGTTATAAATGAGCATTGTCTTAGAGGACCACAAACACTACTGATGCAATTTACTAGTAATTTATCCAGACACTGCATTTGAATTTGTTCAGTCAGTCACAATCTATGTCAGTCACATTCTAAAATTGTTCCCTTTAAACAGTAGTTTGATATTAATGAACTGTAGATCACTTTTCTTGCATATCATTCAATGCGCTTTCCAAATGAAAGCACACAAGCTCAACGGAGGAGAATATAGAAAAATTGCGATGACCAAAAGTAATAAAATATAAGTTATGATCAGTAGATTACATCAGCTTTGAAAAGAATTACATATTGTTAAAGGTAGAGACAGAGAGACAGAGAGAGAGAGAGAGAGAAAGAGAGAGAGTGAGAGATGTTCCCACACTTTTGAGGAACTGCGTTTCTGTGCACACTCAAGATGAACGCTCTCTTGTGTGTGCAGTGCAGGATTCCTTGCATTGTCTCTTCTCTGCTCGGTTAAGAATTTCGAAATCTCTACATAGTGGAAACCAAAAGAAAACTTGTGAAAGCACTTTGCTGTATTGCAAAACCTGATGGTTAGCCATATGTTGCAAGTGTGCGTTGATGAAGCTTCATTAATTAATAATTAGTTTGTTCCGGGAGATTTGAATGTGGTGGGCTGGCGTACAGCAAGTTGATTACATTACATTACAGACGTTTAGCAGACGCTCTTATACAGAGCTACTTACACAGCGTTTTACATAGCATTTACATTGCGGCCATTCATACAGCGGGACATATGCTGAAGCAATGAAGGTTAAGTACTTTGCTTAAAGATACGATGGCAGTGTCCTACCTGTGAATCAAACCCTTTAACCTGCTAATGCTGCCTCCATAATGCAAGTGTTCTGTGTTACAGCACAAAGGTCACATTTTTAAAAACACCGGAGTGTTTTTTTTTTTTTTGCAAAGAACATTGTATGGTTTATGTGGTGTGGGGATGGCTGGTTTAAGCAGCCACACCTGCCCTGGGTCAAGTTAATTAGACCTGGCCAATTGGATAATTGGTTGAGAATTAGATAATTGGCCAGGTCTAATTGGGCCCAGGAACAGGAGTGGCTGCACCTGTGCGTAGTGAGGTAATCACTGCGCACAGGTTAAATCTGCCATCCCCACCCACACCAGGAGAAGCCTCTCTGTCATGACAGTGTTTTTACATCTGCTTCTTTGGCTATACCATCTTGCCAAACCCTTGGAAATAAATGTGGACATTTTAAACATCATCTCCCTGTGTCTCTGTGCTGGAGGGGCCCTTGGAAAGCCACTTCGGTGGCCTGTGGCAGGCGTCTTTGCCACAGTGGCGCCCAACGTGGGGCCCGAACCCACGACCCTGAGATTAAGAGTCTCATGCTCTACCGACTGAGCTAGCCGGGCTGTGCTCCATGGTCTCTGTAGAGTCTGTCGGTCGTCGTACGCGATGCGCGTGCCCCCCCCCCGCACGGGCCACCACTGTAGCAAGTGAGTGCCACCCCTCCTCCCTCCAACAGACTCAATGGAGACACTTTCTGGGTTTTTGTTTGATCGCACTTCGTGCGTTTTATTTTATTCAGCCAACGGCTTCGCTGGCTTCACAATAGACCACAGTAAAACAGATCTTTTTTCTGTATCCGCAATTCGGTCTCGTTCCGTCCTTTCGCCGTCTGTCTTTTTTCTCTCGCGAAGACTCCCCGTCTCCGCTTTTAAACCCCAGGCTCACTGTTGAAAACAATCAGAGGCAATCAGCGCAATTAAACAATTGATAATTATCGGCGCTGATTACCTCCACCTGACAGTTGTGACGAAGGATCCGAGAGCCGCTCCTCTCACTCTCTCTCTCTCTGCAGCCAACGCTCAAACCACGCCCACCCCACCACAGTTTATTAACAAAACGTGGTACAAAACAGGCCCAAGTCAGGAGGGTAGGACCTGAATCTCTCAGAGTGGTTCTGATCTGTCTAAACATAAAATTCTGACCTGACTATGATCGAGATTAGGGGAAGAGACAGGAAACAAAAATGTAAGAAGGTGGGATGCAAGTCTTCGAACCCGCTGCTGAGCTGCCATGACTGACTATAACTATAAAGAGCGTGAAATAAGAAAACAAATACTAACCACTCTCCCAAGCACAAGTGTTGAAGCACTTTAAATTATATCATAGTTAACAAAGAGTAACAGAAAAGGCACCAAATGTCCGAATCAATGAAACTAAAGGACAAAAACACAAGAGTCGTGGTGCGCTGTGTGGCAGCAGGGTGAGAGAGAGAGAGAGACCGGCTGCCTCGAACGGCCATCTTATATCCACAAGAGGTTTGTGCCCGCAACCAAATGGCACACACGCAACGCCTAGGCACGCAATACAGGGAGCGGGCAGCAGCTACCTCTACAGTCTGCCAGAGAGACACACGCACTCACAAACACACAAGACAGGGAGCACTACAGCCTGCAGGGGAGACACACACACTCACAAACACGCAACACAGGGAGCACTACAGCCTGCAGGGGAGACACACACACTCACAAACACGCAACACGGGGAGCACTACAGCCTGCAGGGGAGACACACACACTCACAAACACACAACACAGGGAGCACTACAGCCTGCTGGGGAGACACACACACTCATAAACACACTACACAGGGAGCACCACAGCCTGCAGGGGAGACACATGCACTCACAAACACACAACACAGGGAGCACTACAGCCTGCAGGGGAGACACACACACTCACAAACACACAACACAGGGAGCACCACAGCCTGCAGGGGAGACACACACACTCACAAACACACAACACAGGGAGCACTACAGCCTGCACGGGAGACACACACACTGACAAACACACAACACAGGGAGCACTACAGCCTGCAGGGGGGGGCACACGCACTCACAAACACGCAACAGAGGAAAACTCACACGACAGAGAGGAAAGGAAGCAACAACAAAACTCTATTGTATAGCAAATGGAAAACTAGGAGCACATAACATACGGATGACAAAAATATGTTGCAAAGATATTATTTTATTTTTATTGAATGTCCCTTGTAGTGTAGGTTTCAGCATCGGAGAATATATGGTTCTTGAGATTAAGACCATTTCCCCCAAAGTGTATGAACCAGTAGGGTTTTGACGAGAATTACACCATTGCCTTTGAAACATTATGGTTGAGCTTGGGCTTGGAGTCCGGGTTCAAAATCACACCTCGTCATATAGATGATGATGATGATGATGTCCCCCACAAAACTGCTTGCTAAATAACCTCTTGGGAATCCGGGCTATCGGGAGCTGGAGGTGACATTTACAGACCTGACTGTCTGCACCAGAAAGTAAATAAAACATTTTTAAAAGATTGAGTGTTTTAGACCTGTATAAACACTTAGGATATGATTTATTTACAGATTTATCGAGACCTTCTAGCACACGCAAAACCAATAGCATGACTGATGACTGGTAATGGTATTTGTTCTGCACCAATCATTGGTTATGTTATTAGTTCTGCACATGCTACAGGTCTTAGTAAATCAGGCCCTTCATTGTATTAATGGTTTTTCAGCCTCGACTGTATGGATGACAGGGTAACAGGGTTAATAACCAGCTTTACTGAGCGGCTTTGAGCACGGTCATTAAGGATCTGAGCACCATGGCAGACTTCAACGTGACAAGCAGACATGACAAATGTTCGAAAAATCCTGCTCTGGTGAGTTTATCGTTATGTACTCTCTCCCTAGCCCACAACCACTCACTCCCTGTAAGCACAACCAGGGACAACTCGACCCCAGATTACAAACATCACAAAATAACTGTGTGACACACACCACCACAAAACCAAAGAGGGAATTCTACATGTTTTGAAATCGCGACACAGCCAAAATAACCGTCGGGAGAACAAAAGCACCCCCCTCCCTCCTCCTCTCCGAAGCGTGGCGGGCAGCGCGGTTGGCCGGCACGCACTGCGTCTCCCGTTTACTTTGCAGGGCAGGGGGAATCCCGCTTGGGGATTAGCGCGGTGCTTCCCAGAAGAGCTCGCCGAATGGGCCGGCTTTGGGAGAAGCGGGCCGAGGAGGTGCGGTCACTCCTCCTGCCCTCCTCTGCACTCCTTCTCGGAGCTATAGAGGTCAAGGGAGTGGTCAAGGAGTCTGGAAGGAAATCGTGGCTTTCTGTCGCTTTCTGCTGCCTGTCAAATTGTGCTGTCGAAGCGGAGTTATATCGGTCCGACCCAATAATATATTCTGCACATCTAAAATAGAATACTGTCTCCGCTGTGGCAGATAAAGGGAGTTTGTCACAGTGATTCTGTCCTTTAAGGTCATGTGCTTTGTGACCATGGACAGGACAGTGTCCGGTGGAATCAAAGAGGATTATTGGACGTTGTATCTTATCCGTACCAGAGCCACATCCTAAAGGTCCATAACTGAATCCAGTCTGTGGCAGTGCTCTGTCCAGTACTCTGTCAAATCCTGCTCTGATTGGTGTTGACAGTACCTTGCGGCCCCACAGGGTGGCGTATGATTGGCTGTAGGATCGCCCAGGGAGGGAGGGTGGGAATCGGTAGGATATCGCCAACCGTCACATTTGACATTTGAATACATTAGGTAGTGATGCTGCCTGAGAACAGCGGTTCCTGGTCGGGTCCCGGAGAGCACAACCTGGACAGGTCACCAGTGGTGACTGCATTTACAGTGTATTTACTACTATTATTTATATTATACATTCTTCCATATTTATGGAAACAAGAGTGTTTGGCGTTTTTTTTTTTTTTACTTTACCTGATATTCATTTTCAAAATGTCTTTTTTAACCTGTGTATCAACCTTCAATTATAGAAATGAAACCGTTGGCTTTTTAAACTGATCATTTCTCATAAAGCTGCTGCTGTTGGTGCCCTTTCAAAGGTAACGACCTTGCTGTATTGGCTCATTCGCAAAGCTCTTAGTAGTAAAGGTTATTTTGGCCCACAGACATGGGCCTCCCACACGCTCTACTTCCTATCTACACTCTATGGTGTGTTACATTAATTGCTGGGAATTACGCGTATCACGCCGCACTCGACGACCCCTTGCACACTCGCCTCTGTCGTTCTCTTTGAGCCCGTCTGTGCCTTGTGGCTTACAGACAGAGTACAGAACACCCACAGGAAAATGTGTACATTTAGCCTCTGAGGTGTTTCTGTTGCTCCCCTGCCCGTTTTATGCGCTACAGTGTGCTGTGCGAAAGGGACGCACGGCTAGAAATAACCCAAGCTGAGAGAGGAACTAGCCGGCTTGCCGCGAGCGTGCGTCTCTGCTCTTGTGGTCTCGCGCTGTGGGAGTTGCCCGGGAAACGAGCATCGCACTACCGGTGACATAACTTCTGGGAAGGAGCGGCTAACTGCCGAGCTGCTGCTCTCTTCACAGCCCCGCTACCCACCCACCCAAATCCCGCACATTCAAACCAAACCATAACTGGTCCCCATTGACCACAGAGCATGCTCAGTACAGTATAGTACATGCCAACAAAGGGCATCTAGCGGATCTTTTGCTATTACAATGGAGGCATTTTACCTGTCTCTGTTAGGACAGCTTGTCTGAATTTTCTGTGCCATGTGGTGGTGACATATAGACTAGTAACAACGCTTTATTTTGTTTTGTGTCTTTTTTCTGGGCGCAACTGTAACGTTTCTTAGTATCTTTTTCAACAGAATACATAGATCATATTGCAAGAGCAAGAGAGCAACCTTCTTGGTCCTGGCAAACACATCCTCTTTTTTCTAGTATCTTTTATCTTCTGTGTGTGCGTGTGCGTGTGTCTGTGTGCGTGCGTGCGTGTCTTTTACTGGTCTGTAGGTGTGAGGGGGAAGAATGATTCCGGGAACTGTTAACCAGCCCCACCTAGTGGCTATTCAGAGCCATGACCCACTTATCCGACATTATTTCGCCATCCCCTATGTGCAAGTTAAGAGGGACTTTCCCAGTTAATTTGGATGGTGGGTATTTGGGGTTGCGTGAGTGTAGTCTTGCGGGGGGGGGGGGGGGGGGGGGCATTTTCAAACAGGTGACATGGGCAAAAATATTAATTTCTTCTATTTCTGTGGACAGAAAATTTCAGATCATACCACATAGTTTCAATGGGATTTATGTCTGGGAGTTGGCTGGGCCATTATGGAATAGTGTCCTTTTTTTAAAGCCATTATTTCATAGATTTGCCATGTGCTTTGTGTAATTGTCCTGTTGGAACGTGAATCTCTTTCACTGTTATTTTCTCGTCTGGTAACTTAGTTTGGTGGGACGGCCTGATCTGGTCCTGGCCATAGTTTTTCAAGCTTTTTATGGCCTTCTCCTGTTTTTTGCCTCCTTTCGGCTACATGATGAAGTTCCGCAGTCATTACCCTGGTCTCCATGACGGCAGTGACTGTCTCAGTAATGAGACCCCAAAAAGCTGGTGATGTCAAAGCTTCAATGACTACATTCTCTAAGATGGAAGAATACAGGGCCAGGTTACTTGAAAGAATGTAGGAAACATTGGGTGGAAGCATTGCTTAGGAATACAGTTGGTTTAATTTGTGTGAACCAAGACAGGAAATATTGTTTATTGTAACTTGGTCCAATTTTGACATCGATACTTTTAATTGCAGGCCTAGATTTAGCAAGTTTGAATGAATGCCATTTTTTTACACTGTTAGTGTCATCATTAAAAAATTGAGCTGATGGAAAGCGTTTGAAGTCAAGAAAAGATATGGAAGATCAAGAAAGGTTTCCGATAGAACTGCTTATTTCCAAACTAGCATGGTTCTGGGTGGAAGAGTAGGGAAAAATGAAAAAACTTCATAAAGTAATAACTTAAAAACGGTTAGCTGGCTACAAGAAACAATTCGGTCAGACAACTCACAATTTGAATTGACCAATCTTTATTGAGATTAATGTGAATGCAACTTTGGCCACAAGGCTCTGATCTTATCGGTCCCTGTTTGCACAAGTCAGCCGAAATGATAACGGAGTGACCGCTAAAATCCGCAAAACTGCCCGAGGCAGCAGAGCCTGGCCCGCTCTGCACTGGATACCTATCTATGAATATTCTGCCGTTAGAAACGTTTGGCTGTTAGATGAAGCGATTAACCCAGCAATCCACCAGATATGCATATCTAATGAAGCAGCCCTAAGAAATTACCCAGCAATCCACCAGATGTGCAATATGGAGCTGCAAGGCAGCGAATATGCAGTAAGCTTTAGAGTAGGCTACATGAGCTCATGAGCCTTGAGCATGCAGGACTTCATTTTGTTCATTCGAGCAGCACATTAGACTGCATGGCAAAGCCAGGGACAGCATCTCGACTGGCTAAACTTTGGAAACCGTTTGTCCTTATAGAATTTACAAAACCAGCTAATAATTGAGTAAACCATCTAGGATGCTCCCGAGAGGGTAGAGGGTAGCTAACTGCTTAATGGAGGAAAAGTAGTAAAAATCCTTCTTTGTCCGTTAATGGTAACAAGATCAATCTTAGGAGCAAATCCGTCATGCTTTGCTCATAATATGGATTTTAAATTCCAGAGCAGCAATTACTTGAGCAGCCGCGATTGTTAGAGTAGGAGCGATTGCTGGAGTAGGTCAGAATAATGTTCACGGTGTGAACTGGACTTAATGTGTTCGTGGCTACAAATAGCTGCACAAAATGAACATTGTACCTTATCGGACCTGTGTCTTGTAGTTGTTCCAATGACCTTTAGTGTGCACTCATCGTCTGTCGCTTTGGATAAAAGCGTCTGCCAAATAAATGTGATGTAATTTAATGTAATGCTCCAGCAGCAGCGATTGCTAGAGCAGCAGCAATTGTTTCAGCAACATCAACAATTCTTATTTGAGCAGTGCAGCAGCAATACTTTGCACAGCAGCAGTGGAAAATCTTCGACCAGTAGCAGCAGCTATTCTTGAGCAGAGCAGCGGCAGTTCTTTTAACAGCGCGGTGGCAGCAATTATTTGAGTCACAGCAGCAATTCTTGTGGCAGCAGCAGAAATTATTTGAGAAGCGGTAGAAATTCTTAGAATGGCTGCAGCGTCATTCAAATTCGAAAAAGGTATAAGAATATCGCATTTTGAATGACCTACGAATCGGAATTCCTGGGAAATTCCGATCGGTACGTTTACATGACAGTCGTGTTGGCAGATATCTGATACCTATCGGATTTATTTCCACATATGAACGTGGTCCAAAATGGATCTGAAAAATCCGATTCCATGTGCTTTTTCCTGTTTACACGTTCATAGTACATATCCGATCTGTGCCACATGAGAGCAAAAAATCGGAATTGGCTCACTTTTACCAGGCGGTGTATACGGCTTAGAAAATCAACGAGACGTGCAATCTGACTAGAAGTGCCTTTTGCATTCGCCAATGTGGGTAAATTTCTCCTTGAAGTGTACTGATTCCTTGTATTCATCCACTCATCTCCACACAGTCCTGGATAGTCACTCCATTAAGAAAATTAAATATACTACAATATATCAACATTAAATATTTAATAAAGATATTGAACTTACGCTTCTCAATATACTGGCAAATAAAGAAATTATTTAAGATACCACAATATTTTAGTATTATTTTCTAAAAATACATTGCAGTGAAATATTTGCATCATATATTTTTAATGAGTCCACATCTTTTCTATTTTGTCCAGAATATTCCATTTCCGGAAGGGCATCCACGAGGGGGCACCACTAACGTGGCCCAGTGAGACGCTCCAAAAATAGGTTTCTTTGCTCCAGTGACGAGGCAGGCACACTCAATATCAGTCCAAATATTTGAAGTGAAAACTTTGGATTATGATCCACCATAAGGATCTGTGGAGCAGAGAAATCTTTACTGTCTGTACGGGCCGTGTTAGTTCGCAGGGACCTAGCTGTATGCCTCTTAACAGTACACATTCACCCCGGTGATAAGAATTAGGGATTCATCTGCCATAGTCCATGACACGCCAGCGCGTGAGCGCCAGGGTGCCCGACCGGGACAATTTAACCATCCCTTGGAGAAATTGGGAGAGCCAGTGACAAAGGCCACGTGCCAACATCAGATGGTGCGAACATTCAGCGACTCTAGCAAGATTAATACGTGGCTATAGGTTTCCCACGGTCCAGTCCATCTACCGAGGAAGACATATTCGAACTAGCATTAACAATAACTGCGGTGGTTGTTATAGCAAGCGAACAACCTCACCGGCAGTATCGGCTTGCCGGGATTTCACTGGAAGTAGCGAGTATTTTGCACTCCGGAGCGCGGTCTGCTGTGACGTTCACGAGCATCATTATATTTGATTGAATTATTTATGTTTTTGCCTTTGCATGTAAAGCATGATTGCTAATTATAGGCCGCTGTTCGCCGGCAGCGTTTCTATGCTGCAGGCGAGGCCCGCGAGCGCTTCCTGATTAATGTTCTCATTTAAGAGGCGCTTGACAGACTGCAGGTATCCCTCCTGCGCCGTTGATTAATCACCATCCTCGTCCCCGGTGCTTTACGGTTATGGTTCGCCTTTCTTTTGCTGAATTAAGATGATTAATTAATTCATAGATATTTCCTTTACTGATATTACTCATCCTCCCCACTTCTTTAAAACTTCGATTCGATTCCTCTTTCTGTGCGCCGTTTCCAATTGATTTCTGCTTATTCTCCATTTTTCCCGGTCCGGTACTGGTGACGTCAAATTCGCTACTCAGTCCTCTATTTTGGAACGCACTGAAGACGGTTCATTTGAAGTTAACCCAGTGTATTTTGGAGAGTAAGCTAACCAGAAACTGTACAAAAGACTGTAAAGTGTGTGGCTGAGCGAGGGAGAGAGATTAGAAACAGCTTTGTGACAACTGTGTTTGTGGTTTTTTTCCCCCGAAGATCAAATCAAGTGCTTCCCTGCTGCATAGCACACCACAGCGCAGTGTATCAAAGCTTAGCACAGCACAGCACAGCACAGCACAGCACAGCACCATGTAGCACAGCACAGCCCCATGTAGTACTGCACAGTGCAGCACAGCACCATGTAGCACAAAACTGTGTAGTACAGCACAGCACCATGTAGCACAGCACAGCCCCATGTAGTACTGCACAGTGCAGCACAGCACCATGTAGCACAAAACTGTGTAGTACAGCACAGCACCATATAACACAGCACAACACATCATGTAGCACAGCACAGTGTAGCACAGTACAGGACCGTGTAGCACAGCACAGGACCATGTAGCACAGTTTAGCACAGCACCGAGTAGCACAGCACGGTACAGCAGTGGCCTCAAAAATACTGTAAGAAGGCAGGTGGCGGAACTTTAGCCTGTGTTCAGTCTGGGGTACACCACATTACTAAAAAATTATTTTTAAATTCAGCAAAAATAAATCTGCAATATGCGTCTTCCTCCTGTGTGGGAAAGGCAAAGGGCTGGCAGAAGAAGCCCGATAAGGGTTGTTGACCTTCACAAGTCAGGAGACGGCTACAAACATGTCAATGAAACCCAAAGATATAGGCTTTAGTTTATCTGGCCCTGGTCCAGGCTGTGGGTGCATCTTGCCCTCCGTGCGCAGTGAAGCAGATGGTTTGTGAATCAAAGAAAAATTCAGTAGCGACGCTCTGTCTGCAGAACGCTGCTGTATCCTGGGGACACTGTTTCCAAACCTGTCATTGGATGCCACCTCTATGCCAAGTGGCATTTGGGAAAGGTTGGCCAACAGAAACCTCTTTTGAGGGCAATCAACAAAAAGAAGCATCTGGAGTTCGCTAAGCAGCGTTGGAGCTTTGGAATTGGATGTGTTATTTTCACGAGACTGAAATGAAGCATTTTGGTCACAGACACATGGGTTTTGTTTTGGAAGTAGGGCGGTTATGTCGAAAATAATTTTATGAGCTCAGCAATAAATGTAGCTAAAATGTTAGATCACGTAAAGAACTGAGCTGATTTTTAAAAAATTTTTATTTAACCTTTATTTACCCAGGATAGGTTCGCTGAGCACGGATGCTATTTTGCAGCAACGCCCTGCTTCACACTCATACACATTCACACCTGGGAGCTGCCCAGTACAACCACAATCCTCTATTGTTGGCCACTGAGCAGCTTCACTGGAGGGAGAGAACATTTTTTAACCAATTAAATCAGGGGATGATGAGGTGGCAAGTTTTTGCGAGAGCCAGATCTGGGATTTTAGCCAGGACACCGGGGAACCCCCTACTCTTTGCGAATAGTGTCATGGGATCTTTAATGACCACAGTGAGTCAGGACTTTGGTTTAACGTCTCATCCGAAAGATGGCATCTCCTACAGCACAGTGTCCCCGTCACTGCACTGGGGCATTGGGGTTTGTTTGACCAGAGGGAAAATTGCCCCCTGCTGGCCTACCAACACCACTTCCAGCAGCAACTCAGTATTCCCTGGTGGTCTCCCATCCAAATACTAACCAAGCCCACACTTGCTTAGCTTCAACCAGTCGGCAGGAGCAGAGTGTGTGGTGGTATGGCTAATTGAATTCGCTGAGAGCAGAAGTTGGCGTGAAATCCAGGAATGAATCGGGCCTCCCGGACCTGGGTGCTTGCCTGTGCTCTGCAGGCACCATCATAATAACCCGCGTCTGCACTCTGTCCAGATACAGTAACACTGTGGAAATGGTTGGCAGTTTGCTTTTGGTTTTTTAATTTGAGCCTGTTTCTTTAATTGCGCCACGCGTTCATTGATAACCACCAGATGGACGTCCACTCTCAGTACTGCAATGGAAAACAAATACTGCTGCCATGCTCAGTTATGAACAAGCTGCGGATATTCTTTTTTTAATCATGGAAGATGTTTTTAAGCATCGCTATTGATCATATTGAAAAACCTGTCACTGCCATGGCATAAATCACCCTGAATAATCCCAGCTATTAAAGTCAGCATTTGAGTGAGCGTCTTATTTGTTTAAATCACATTATTGGCATATGGCAGTCAATGTGTTCTGGGATTTGCTCCAACTCTCAGTGACAGTGTTTAATCACAGGGACTTATGAGACAAGAGTGCCATCTGCTGGTCATTAAGACAAAGTGCACTTTTTAAAAATTTCATTCTGACAGTAAATTTGACAGTAGAAATATACAGCATTTTCAGAAATATATTAGCGTGTCCCCTTAAATTATAATTTTAAGGAATCCATATCTCTGGTATAATATTTTTAAAATTTTACAAAAAAATGTAACTACAATTTAAGTTTATTTTTCCTCCGATTCACTTACCCACAAAACACGGCCACATAGCACCTCTGAAGGTCTGAGGGCAGCTAGAGGAGAAGCGTATCTCTCACTGGTAGACTGTGAGGGGAGGGAGAATTGCTGGAAAGCACTAATGCAGTGATACCCAGAGGAATCCTGTCTGCTTGTGTCCACCTTTCCTCTGCTGGGACAAAGCCAGCTGTGCCTCAGACTCCCAGTGATGTTTGAATACTAGCCCAGCCTTGATTCAAACCTGCAGTACCCTGACTATATGGTGCTGCTCACATTCATGGCAAGTGCCTCGAAAAACACCTTGAACACGGAGTGTGCCTGGCACAGATGTAAAATGTAGCGCTCGCACATGTACGTAAATGTTTCGATCTTGAAACAAGTTTTTTATCGTCAAAATTAAAACCCGCTTGAATTGAACAGTTAATGAAACACACCACATTAAAGATATTTACCAGGATTGTCTGTAAATGCTTTGTATGTCTGATGAACAAAATTTCTCTGGGTTGTAGTTTCTCATAGTAACACCAGGTGTTTTTTTATTATATATTTTTTAATGGAAATACATATTTGCAACTTCATATTTTAACATTTCAGGAATTGATTGGAACTTATTTATATGCCCAATACTTAATAAACTAACCAGTACTAATGTAATATATAATATATTAACCAGAATAATAAAATCTATCCATAAAACAAAGCAAACTGGACACAGAAACAGGCACTGTTCCATTGCTTTGGTTCTCTGTTACCTTTTGCATTTAAGTAAATGCTGCCTCCAGTGGTCACCTATGGGCATCACAGTGTGCTGCTCTGCGCACAAAATAAAATCCAATTTAACGACACACCGAAGAAATCCTGGACATTAACAGGCCAGTGTCTCGCTCCAGTGCGATCTTTTTCCGAGGAATATTGTTTTTAAGCCATTCAGGGGGAAAAGGCCATAAAATATTACATTTAAACAAGCTGAGTGTGATCTAGTACAACTGGTATTGTCCTACTATGTGTAGTTTGTGGTCTGCCGGACACTGGCAGTTTTGGATTGGTGTTCATGGAATAGAAATAAGTTATGATTGTTCCCGTGTCAGGGTAGAAGGAAAGTGAAATGATTCTGGAATGTTCTGTATTCAGTGTCACCCCATTGCCCTCTCCCATGTGACCCTAGTTGCTAAGAAATGATGCAGCCAAAATATGAGAAATGCTGTTTGAGCACAGCCCAGAGCTCTCTGCCCAAGGCAGGCCTGGATTACTGCACACACATTCCCAACCAAGACAGGCAGAAGAGGGAGAGAGAAATACTGCAGCACTCTTACCAAGAGTGTGTTTATGCGTGAGAGAGAGAGAGAGAGAGAGAGAGAGAGAGAGAGAGAGAGAGAGAGAGAGAGAGAGAGAGAGAGAAATACAGCAACACTCTTACTAAGAGTGTGTGTATGCGTGAGAGAGAGAGAGGGAGTGAGAGAGAGAGAGCATGATTTAAAGCTGCAATATTTTTCAGCCACATTTACTTCTCTACTCCAATTGCTTTCGTGGAAATGCATTTCCTCCTATTCCTTGATAAAAAAAAATACTTTGACCCTCACGCGCAATGTACACGTGATTTAACAGACTTTTATTTGAGCATTGTTAAAATACAAAAGCACCATTGGGTGGAGGGCATGTTTAATTAACCTCAAAAGAAAAAGGAAAAATACATGGACCAAAAAACAGGAGAAAACACAAATTTCAAAATGAAGGATCAAGTGTTTTTGTAGCATCAATGCCAGAAACACTGATGCTACAGATGGCCAGAACATGTTCAAACCTCAGACTTCACGCTAACATTGTCTGCAGAATTCGTACAGCATAATTCCCCTCCCAGTCCGTCCGAAAGACATTTTTGCTTGGGCAAGCGTATAATCCATCAGCGCGCGCTGTTGTTTTTCTCATTTTGGCTGCGGTCTGCGCTGAACGCAAAAATAAACACAGAACAGCTCTCGCGTAACTTTCCTGCCCGTTGGATTAAGGTCTTTAGCGTGGGGCTGTCCTCTTGAACGTTCATTATGTCCTCCATCATGTGCCAAACGGGGCATCTCCCTTTTAAATCAGAATCGAAACTGACTGTGACACCCGTCACTGCAGGGCACCTGCACACTTGGGGATGGGGGGTTTGCAGAATAGTCATGGAGGGCGGGGCGGGGTGGGGGGGGGGATCCTCTGCTTCAGTCCTTAGCTGTTCCCTCATTCTAGAGTCCGGTCAATCAAAATGTGAAGATAATGCACTTACCAAGTATACCTGCTTTTTTACCTCTGACTCAAACCTTAGCTCAAACTCAGACCGCTCTGCAGAGATACAGAACCACTGTGGCTGTGTAGAGAGAGAGCAAGAGATATTTACTGACATGATATTACTTTACAGGCATTTAGCAGACGCTCTTATCCAGAGCGACTTGCACAGCATTCTACATAACGTTTACATTTGCATCTATTTATACAGCTGGATATATACTACAGCAATGCAGGTTAAGTACTGTACCTTGCTCAAGGGTACAGCGGCAGTGTCCTACCCGAGAATTGAACTTGTGACCTTCAGGTTACAAGACCAGTTCCTTACCCATTATACTGCAGCACATACTGAGGAAAGACCGGCAGATTTGGCCGGCTTTATACATGGACTCCCAGTCCACAAAAACCACTAAAGCAGATAAATCAGCCCAGTGAACCCGGGCCGAAGCACAGGTGAAAATGACATTACAGCGAAAAAATAAAAATAAAAACGAGGTGGCTTTGCGCCATTAACGGCAGCAGCCGCACGGGAGAGCGATTGGCGCCATGCCGCCATAACTGTCCACTTTCTTAGAACTGAGCCATTTTTAACCCCCGTTTCTGTCATGAAACTGTTCATTCAGAAAGGCAGAGGATCTCAGAGGACAGAATGAGGCGGGGATCCCCCGCTGAGGGCAGAGCAGCTGGAGGACACCCCTCCCCCCCCCCCCCCACCCACCCACCCTCCACCCTCCACCTCCAACCTCTCCACCCCCCACGGCCCATCCAGACCCCCAGCTCCGATTTTTCATCAGGGAAAT
Source organism: Anguilla pacifica (assembly GCA_039654925.1). Taxonomy (NCBI): domain Eukaryota; kingdom Metazoa; phylum Chordata; class Actinopteri; order Anguilliformes; family Anguillidae; genus Anguilla; species Anguilla pacifica. The sequence continues at coordinate 35,840,511 of CM077294.1, read as the reverse complement.
CCAACACGCAATACCTCCAGGCGGCCAAGATCTTCGCGTTCATCCACTAATTACAACTGGAGTGCCATAAAAGCCCATACGGTAATTTATATTAATTATACAGGAACGACTATAATAGCGCAAAACGCCATGGTCTGACACGCTGTACATAACACGCTGTAAAATTGTCAGAGGCACGTGAGCTAGAGGCCGGTAATTGCTGCGTGTGTGCAGTAAAGGAGTGTGTGTGTGTGTGTGCGTGCGTGCGCGCGCGCGCGCGTGCATGTGTGTGTGTGTCAGGGAGAACACACAAGAGCCTATAAATTACCACCATCATCTGCAGGCTTACAGTCTTTCTGCGACTGCCTGCAACCACTACCAGCGCTCTATGGCTTTCCCTCTGCTGCAAACACTTTACGTGGGAGGGAAAGAGAAAGCTAGGGAGATGTGTGTGCGTGTGCATGTGTGTGGGGGGGGGGTCGATGGGTGGGTGGGTGAGCAGGAACTGTGTGGGGGAGAGAGAGAGGGGGGGAGGGGTGTATGAAGCAGGGAGGAAGGAAGGAGAAAGACTGGGCCTGTGTGGGTGTGTGCGCACGCACGTGTTGTGTGCGTATTTTTTGCCGCATATATGCAAATAGGAAAATATGAAATGGAACAGCAGTAGACTACTAAACCCAATCCTGAAACCAGCCGATCAGCAATAAAAAAAAAAAAAATTTTTTTTTTTGAAAACACGAAGGATGTGAGAAAATATCAATGCCAATAATTAGAATACTAATAGCGCGGGTATGATAATGACGACGAACGTGACTCTAATCTGTGAGGGACAAACTGCACTTGTCTCCGTTTGCACTTGGGTTCTCGGCAAGCTGTGCAAACGCAGCGGGTGAGATAAAAGCACCGCGGCTTACGAGACACATTCATTCAGTTCGGGTTTGTTTACGCCGTCTAAAATGCGCCGCGAATAACAGAGAATCCGCGAGAGAGGCAGTGATAAACAAAGCTACTGTTTGTGTAGAGGGGCGGGGCGCGTTTGTGGAGCCACAGCGCAAAGCGGCTGTAAAATGCCTTTTTGACGAGGCGCAGGTCTTGAGCCAGCATCCCTCTGAAGCCCGGCCTGGTTTATTGCCGCGGTCGGCCTCGCAGGGCCCGTTTATGGATTCTCGTAGAATAGGAAAGTCATTTCAACTCTTGTCGCAAAGCCGGCCAAAAACAACACCACCGCCACAGTTCTCCTTTTCTCTTTTTTCCCCCCCTCGCATAGTACCATAAATCAGTCGCGCATGTTTCTGCAAGGAAAGGGGCGATAAATTCTGATACGTGAATAATATTGTATTCAGATTTCTTCGGCCGTAGCTTTGTTTTGTGAATTTATTTGCTTGTTATGGTGTGGAGATGCAGGGGTAAATTCACTTCCGTACGGGAGAATTGCACCAGTATATTACTTCGAAAATAGAAATGAGTGAAAGCCGGTGATTTACGACTGTTGACAGTGGTGCAGGCTAGATAAATCTCTACCAAGAAGAAGAAGAAGGGGGAAAGCTGAGAAAAAGAGTGTTCACACTCAGGGAAAACCCAAAAGCTGCTGCCACTTAGGGGCACCCAGATAATGCATGAGTGGGCAAATTCATTTTTTCATCTGAGATGAACAGGCGCCCGTGCATGCCAGCAAGTGAGGACATCTTTCACGCGCGCTTAAACTCTCACAAGCGTCACATAGAGGTCTATGGGTCAAGGTACGCAAGGTCAGCTCGTGATTTTGTACATTGAATTAAACGTGGCACTCAGTCTTGGTCAAACTGTCCACACACCAGAATCATCCTTAAAATGACATGTCTTGTAGAGGACAAACATATTTGTTTCTCACATGGGGAATACTGGTGCCTAGACTGTGCCTTAGACGCTCAACATGCGTTATTCATCGTTGCTGTACCATATCGCCCTGCCTTTACTTTCGATGATTATTTATGTGTGTGACAGAGAGAGGGATGCATGTGCATGTGATTAATTTAAACCAATCTGAATAATCTATTCAGTTCACTTCCTTTGCCTGAATGTGTAATAATTTTTTTTAATCAAAAATTTTCAGTCAAACGGCCACAATCTAATTACTTATTTGATTAACCTTGGATTTTGATATATTTCTTAAGGGGTACCTATAGGACGATTCTCTATGTTTTTGTCAAGCAATTGCAATTTGAGGCTTGTCTCTGGATTCACAGAAAGGCCTGCTATGTACCCTATTCTTAACCCCCAGAAAAAAGGTATTTATGGGGAACAACCAAAACTCACCTCAAGTGGATGGTTCTGGCAAGGCACGGTTCATAAAATGGTGGGCAACAGTAGGTCCCGTCCGACCAAAGACATTCCCTGGGCTTCACTGTTTCCAAGGGTAATATTTGGTGCTTATTTTGAAGCACAAGGTTGGCCAGTGAGTAGAACCAGGCCATCACGGGACCTATCTGAATGTTGCGGTTTTTGAAAGAGAGGAACCAGACCATTCGGTTTTAAATGTGAGGGAACCCTCGGCAGATACCACACGGGAGGAACCAGCGGTGCCATCTGGATCGCGTCCACGAGCAGCAGGAGTGCAGCGGCACATCTGGATCACATCCGCGAGCAGGAGTGCAACAGCACATCTGGATGCCACCCTCACAGAGGCACAGAGAGACAGTGGGCAAGACTCACCGATGATAAACTGTGTTTAATTATAGAGCTCACGATAGTGATATAGCTACATAGACTACCACATGTAAAGCCTACCACATAGACTAGTACATGTAGAGCACTCACAATAGCGATATTGCTACATAGACTACCACATGTAAAGCCTACCACATAGACTACTACATGTAGAGCACTCACAATAGCGATATTGCCACATAGACTACCAAATGTGGAGACTACCACATATACTACTACATGTAGAGCACTCACAATAGCGATATTGCCACATAGACTACCAAATGTGGAGACTACAACATAGACTAGTACATGTAGAGCACTCACAATAGCGATATTGCTACATAGACTACCACATGTAAAGCCAACCACATAGTCTAGTACATGTAGAGCACTCACAATCGCGATATTGCTACATAGACTACCACATGTAAAGCCAACCACATAGACTACCACATGTAGAGCACTCACAACAGTGATATTGCTACATAGACTACCACATGTAAAGCCTACCACATAGACTAGTACATGTAGAGCACTCACAATAGCGATATTGCTACATAGACTACCACATGTAAAGCCAACCACATAGACTACCACATGTAGAGCACTCACGACAGCGATATTGCTACATAGACTACCACACGTAAAGCCAACCACATAGACTAGTACATGTAGAGCACTCACGACAGTGATATTGCTACATAGACTACCACATGTAAAGCCTACCACATAGACTAGTACATGTAGAGCACTCACAATAGCGATATTGCTACATAGACTACCACATGTAAAGCCTACCACAGACTACCACATGTAGAGTACTCACAACAGTGATATTGCTACATAGACTACCACATGTAAAGCCTACCACAGACTACCACATGTAGAGCACTCACAATAGCGATATTGCTACATAGACTACCACATGTAAAGCCTACCACATAGACTACTACATGTAGAGCACTCACAATAGCGATATTGCTACATAGACTACCAAATGTGGAGACTACCACATAGACTAGTACATGTAGAGCACTCACAATAGCGATATTGCTACATAGACTACCACATGTAAAGCCTACCACAGACTACCACATGTAGAGTACTCACAACAGTGATATTGCTACATAGACTACCACATGTAAAGCCTACCACAGACTACCACATGTAGAGTACTCACAACAGTGATATTGCTACATAGACTACCACATGTAAAGCCTACCACAGACTACCACATGTAGAGCACTCACGACAGTGATATTGCTACAGAGACTACCACATGTAGAGAGACTAGCGGTAGGAACAATGTTCTGTCGTTTGTTACAGCGGTTCATGTAGCATTAAATCAAGGTGCTTAGCAATTATAAGAGGTTTATGTTTTTTTGCACGTTTCCCCCCGGTGTTCTGGATTCAGTCCCACAGTGTCATGTGCTTCTTGCTTCTCCTGGTCTTGTTTGGTCTTGTTTAACTCTGAAATTCCTCTGCCTGCTGGCTGCACGCTACCTGATTGTATTTGGCTTTTTATGGAGCCAGAAAAAGAAAAAAACAAAACGTCTATTTGGCGGCATTCTTCTCATCGTTCAGTCTCTCCCTCTCTCTCCCTCTCTCCCTCTCTCTCCCTCTCTCTCTCTCTTTCCCCCCAGATTCCTCGCCAGCAGCAAACCCCCGTTAACAGACTCCTTCCTGACAGATTTACCGCCGTCGTCCCACCATTGGCCGCCAACCTGACAACAGTGATTTAATGCTGGCCTCCCATTGGCTGATCTATGACAGACAAATTTATGGGCGCTCTGTGATTCGATGCTGGCTGGCTTTGATGTGAGTTACGGCCCTGTCGCTTATAGGACACAGAAACGGTGTCAGGTTGCAGTCGTAAAATCCTATCCCCGGGGGGAGTGGGGGGGGGGGGGGTTCTGTGGCCTTGACGTCATTAAAGAAGGGGGAGAGACCAAGAAACAAGGGGGGAGAAAGAGAGAGAGAGAAAGAGAGAGAGAGAGAGAGAGAGAGAGAGAGAGAGCATGATTTAAAGCTGCAATATTTTTCAGCCACATATAATTCTCTACTGCAATTGCTTTCGTGGAAATGCATTTCCTCCTATTCCTTGATACAAAAAATACTTAGACCTACACACACTATGTATACACCACACACGCACTCACACAATGTACTCACCACACACACACACACAATGTACACACCACACACACGCATACACATAATGCATACACCACACATGCACACACACACCACACACATGCATACACACAATGTATACACCACACATGCACACACACACACACACACACACACAGCAAACACACACAGCATTAGATGCACACATACAAATTTGCCTAGAGTCTGAGGAACCGTGCATTTAATTAGTCAATGTCAGACCATGAGTGTAAACACTTGTAATACAAAAAAACAAAATACACTGGTGCATTAAAACCGGAACATTGTTGCAATCACCCTATTACTCCTGAAGTCATAATTTCCTTAAGTGAACTCATTTAGCATTTCTTTCTCTCAAGCTCAGACATATAAACCATTACCACATCCTGATTGTGATTCATATATGCCGAGGCAGACAAGCAACCAGTTTGCAAAGTGTAGCATAACTATAGCTTGGCTCAGCTCACTTGTGCATGGTAATGGGAAAAGTAATTTACAGCAATAATTGTGTCCATAATAATGAAGGTCACATTCATTTCAATAACAACAGTGCCTCTTGCCATATAGTACCATATTAATATTGTCACATTTTACTGTTTGGATCCAATGCATTTTGTGTGTGTGTGTGTGTGTGTGTGTATGTGCATCCATAGGCATATGGTGTGTATGGCATGTGTATGTATTTGTGTGTGGTGTGTGTGTCTGCTTGTGTTGTGTGTGGTACATGTCTGCTATGCATATGTACATGGTGTGCCTGCATTTATGTGTTATGTGCATGTGTGCGAGTGTGTGAGTGAGTGTGCATGTGTGTATTTGTGTGTGTGTGCATGTGTGTGAGTGCGTGAGTGAGTGTGCGTGTGTGTGTGTGTGTGTGTATGTTTGTGCATGTGTGTGTTTGTGCGTGTGTGTGTGTTAGCGTTCGTGCGTGTGTGTGTGTGTGTGCGTTAGCGTGCGTGTGTGTGTGTGTGTGTGTGATCAGTATAGATGAGCAGGCTACTGAAGTAGTACAGTCAGTATTTCTTTTTAATAAGTTCTACACCAGGTCCCATCTCTGGAGAGCCTACGCTTAATGTCTTTGTAAGTTCAATATCATATATTAAAATTATAGTTGTGCTCTTGTTCTCAGTTTCTCCTTTTTCACATTTTTCTGACTTATGCATTATGCATAAAAATTATGCTCATATCTTACACTTCAGAAACATATTTCTGCTTTGAATCATAATAATTTTGAAGAATTTTGGAAGTTTCATACGTGTAAGGATGAATCCCTAATGAAACAATGCAATGGGGCAGTGAGGCCGAGACAATATGATGGAACAAAAAACAGCTTATAAACTGCACTTCCACAGGAAACTACACCTTCCATAGACTCCCTCCATCTTTTTTTACACATCCAGGGATTACCTGTTTGCTTTCTCTACTGCGTATTTCTGCAGGCCCGATCTGCCCAATGGCTGTTCTGTCATCTCATATTTGCTTATGAATATATCTGCAGGCATTTTACTACTGAAGTGAACGTGTATTATTATGACTTTTATTATTTGCTTTTTAGCCTAAATTATTCGAACATGCAATACCATATTATATTCACAGTTTGAGTAATATAGTGCAGTGCTTTCTTCCCCCAAAAAAGTGTGTGTGTGTGTGTGTGTGTGTGTGCGTTGGGGGAGGGGGGGGGGGGCGCAGTGGTTCTGAAAAAAAGAAAAAGCCGGAAAAATTCTTATAAATACATATTTGGATTACTGACTTTAGAGCACGCTGAAATTTTTCTCAGCATGAGCGGGTTTATGAGGGGGGCAATATGTGCGCCATTTATTAAGCTGAAATACCATCATTGTGTCACCAGGCTCACCCCCACCCCACCCCACCCCACCCCACCCCACCCCGCTCCACCTACCCCCCCATTCCTCCTGGAGTCAGTGAGCCGGAATATGACTTATAATATGTAAAAAGTCTCTTAACAGCGCCGAGTAAATCACCGTGCCGCATAGCTGAACAACAGAGGAAAACCGCCAAAGTCACTTTCACTTCCAGCGCCTTCTGTCTCCCCGTGTGCCTTCGCGCGTACGGCCGGGCTCTCCATCTTTCTGTCCATGTGTCCGTCAGCCCGCCCATCAATCTGTCGATCTGCGCCGGCCGGCCGGGCGGGGCTGGGCGGGACCCACGCCTCCGCAGTGTAAATCAGGGGCGGCGGCCCCAGGGAGCGGGGGAATCGAAGGGGCCCGCCGCTTTCTGTTTTGGCCCGAAAATCAGAAACCAGTTTAGGCCGGAGAGACCGGGTGAGGCCAGTTAACCACTTTAATTAGTTGGCGAAGTGCTGAGTAACAGTGAAGTCCAGCATGCACTTAATTAATTTATTTTATTATTATTATTTTTGTTTGTTTGTTTTTGGCCTACAAGCAAACCCTCCTCTCCCCGCTGAAATGGGAATATTTCATGGATAATGCCAGAGGAGACTCCTGGCTTCGTGACATTCTCCTGGAAAGCTGATTGGCCATAAGCTCCTGCGCTGCATGGAAAAGCGCATTAACGGCTGCAGAACCGGCAGCGACAGCGAGCCCCGCGGTCTCCATCGGGCTGGCCGGTCTGCCGTCCTGCCGTTAGTGTTCCCCCCATGATTTATCACACGTGAGAGATATTACTTTCATTGAGTACGTCACGTGGACTTGGATTGGTATTTGATGGTGTTTTCTGTTTTATTATGGGCATAATGTGCTGCTCTTAAATTCAGTCGACGACAGTGAGCTAACAATGAATGATTTTAAACAACTCGCGGTGATTATGTGCGGTTTTTCACATTTAACGTCTAATTTACGTTCTCGCATTAACGCTTTAAAGTGATTGGCAAAGCTCTTGATCAGCACAAAAACAGGGAAATACACTTTTTTAAGGGGACAACCTCCTATCCTGGATGATTGCATTTCAGGCAACAACAACAACAACAACAACAACAATAATAATAATAATAATAATAATAATAATAATAATAATAATAATAATTCCTGTCTGAAATTCAAACTCGCAGCTCCAGGACTCGACCAGCCGTAAGTAGACAGGCACAGCCCGAGACTGAGAATGGCACGAGAGGAGAGGCCTAGCTACGAGTGACTTCTGCAGCCCTGATCTGCTCCAAGGGCTGACGGGTCCCAATGAGGCACAGATTGATGGGGTGGTTTCTGGGTCGCAACTCGCATTAATGTGTCTGTCGGGGCTAAATGCGCGTCAATGGAGTAGCCGTTCTGACACCGTCGGCGGGGCGCCGGGCCGCCGTCCTGTCAGGGGAATGTGGATGACTCTCCCGCGGAATAAATCTCGGCGATGGAACGTCGGACACCTGAGCGCCGCGTTTTTTCTTCGTTTCCACGTCGTCGGGCGAGGAGACAAGACAGCGCTCGTGCCGTAAGCACGGTAGCAGGACCCCGCAATTACCCTACTATAAAAGAACACGACCTAAATCGTTAAAACCCTGCGCATGCTACGCACACGATATACCTCACTCATTGAGCTCCTGGCTTGATCCGGTTACGCAGTGAAGTGTTTGATAGGTGACAGAAAGATGCGTCTGCAGCACTACAGGACATGTAAATCTGCTCCCCGTATAACACGAGGTCACGTGGTGCTTCGTTCACAAAAGCCAGAGCAATGTAGTTATCCAGTCGTACCACAACAGATGTTAAATATCCACCGATATACATGATTCCTGGACTAGAACCTATAGCCAGTTGCAGCCTATAGTTGGCAGCTGGTCAAGCCTTGTACGTAAATAGGCAATCAGAAGAAAGTGAGTGTTATTTTTGTGATGCCATATCCTCCTAAAACCCGACAATTAATTTTTGTCACCATTAGGGGACCCGGGTATCTGGTCTTAATCTCAAATTCCTTATGTTATTCTATGATGAAACCGACGCTGCAAGGGACATTCAATAAAAATAAAATAGACAATATTGAAAATATTTCACTGCTAAATTTTTCATGCTAGATATTTGTATTATATCAAAAATACTTCAACTTTTTTTCTGCCGGGTCTTAGGAGGATTTGCAAAAGCAGTCGTTTTTGGAGAGAACAGCAACATAATAATCCTGATTATGCACAATCCAGCGAATGAATATGCATAATGGGTGTGGCTGCACGCGCATGTGGGTCCGCGTGTGTGTTCCCACGTTCCCCAGGCTGTTGTCAGCCGGGACGTTGGTGGCATCTCGGCTCTCAAACTGATGGGATAGAGGGAGATGTGTGGCGACGTGGGAATTATACCTGCTCATAATTCATCTTGATCAGTGCTAATTGGGCGAAAAATGCGCACCGCAACACCTGATTCTGTCAGCGATGGCAAATGCGCGTTAAACACCGTGCGCCCGGCCGAGATCTAGCGTCAGCATAAATAAATAAACAAACAAATAGAACTTTAGGTGTAGGGAGTGTGTTCTTAGCGTCGTAAGTTCTGTCTTCATAAAAGAAGGAATCCTGGTATGTTTTTGGTTGTTTTCATTCTGAACACATAAATCATTGGACTGTTACAGGGCCTGCTGTCGGAAAATGACATGTTTTTAGCCCAAAAGGGTAAAACTGATATTTTACCCTTGGAGTTCTAGGGGCAATTATTATTATTATTATTATTATTATTATTATTATTATTATTATTATTATTATTATCAAAGAGTTATTTGTTCAGTGTTAAACTAACTCTGACAAGAGTATATTTTATGCTGGTAAACTAACACTGAACAGTCCACTGTACAGTCATGCAAATGACTAATTAATGTGAAAGAATAAAACTGTTAGTTTTGTAACAATGTTGTGAAATTAATACTTATCCACTTGTTCAGGTTTTTGCTAGAAAACCCACCCATAAGAAAAATATACAATAGTCATTTACTGCTCATAAGAAAGGGTTGAATGTTATTGGATATCTCAGCTTCTTTAAGAAGCGTATTTATTTCAGCTGCCATGTGAGGAGTGGAGCCTGGATGTGGGGCAACGCAGGCGTACGCTGTGTTTATCAGGCGGGAAACGGAATGGCTCTGTTAGCGTCTGCCCGTGAGAGGCTGTTTCCTGTGCTGAATGGCGTTCGGAACCAGAGAAAGACGGAGGGGAAAACGGAGAGGGTTCCACTAATCCCACCATTTTACTCCCATTAGCCGGCGACGAGGAGAAGGGCAGCTGCATCTGTCACCACGCGAGAACAAGATCAAAGAAGTACACCCGCAAAGATCAACACCATTTTTTTTTTTTTGGTCCTGGGACAGGGAGCTTGGGAGGGAGTTATTCTGTCTCTACATCCTTACAGGGGCCATCTGTCTGCACACTGCAGTCAAAACAACCCCCCGTCTTCACCTACATACGTGCAGAGCAAAATGCTGTGTTAAATCAATTCTGATGGAGTAGAGGTTCCCCTGAGAGGGTGTATGTAGTCCCTCTTGGACTCACAGAAACTTTTTCAAGTTAATCTTGGAAGTTAATCTTTTAATCTCTTGAATTAAAACAGCATGGTGCATTTTACTCAGCGACTGCTTATCTTATCTGTGGGATCCCAATTTAATTTGGCCACTCGCTTGCCAACAGGGACGTTTGGTTAGAGTTCATGAGGTAAAAATGGAGCTCCACAGTCTTCTACAGAATAAACGCAAGACCTACATTTCTGATTTGGGTGCACAGGGGAACTCCAGACAAGGAGAAACTGTAAGGGAAAGTGCATGCAGTTAGCCAGCTGGGTGCTCTGTTCACGAGTAGGTATGAATGCAGGCATAAGTATGCTGCTATGTACATACAAACACCTTTTACAAATACATAATGCGGTTTCTTTTTAACACTGGAGTGATTTATTTCAACGCATATTTGAAAAGTGCTGATGTAAGCACTACTCTAACGTGTACAAGAGTATATGCCTGCAATGTGCTAGCACATTAATACATGTGCTGACGTGGTCTATGGGGAGGCATATATATTATGTACATGACTATATTAGGGATATTAGGAATATCTCCATCTTTACAGAGTGCTGTTGTAAGGAAAAACCAAACAGCTCCTGCCATGCAAGGCCATCATTTCCAGACAATTTCAAAAAACTTGATCACGCCTGGATAGGCATAATTTAAGTTCACAAACAGTGATGTGTTTTGTTGGGCTGCCTTACAGCTTCCTTGGAAATTGATTAAAGGCTTTTGGTTGTTTTTTTTTTAAACTGAGAAATTTTACTTGGCTCATTGGAAGCCATTTTGTTCCAAAGGCAGGAGAAATAAGACACGCCATCACACAAAATGGCTGCCGCTCAACAGTCACCCTTCTCTCCTGCACAATCCCCGGGGAGCACTTTATCCTCAGACCTCATATGTATGCCCAACCATTTCATAATTATTGCATTAAGTCTCTGTCTCAAATATTTGACTTAATTTTATTGGACAACCAGACAAGGTCCAGACAAGGACCTCAACGGAAATTAAATATGTGCATAATTATTTTCGACTCACCCACATATAGCCCCAGTACTGACTCACACCCCTGCATAACACTCCAGTACTGACTCATACCAGAGCATAGCACTCCAGTACTGACTCACACCACCGTTTAACTCCAGGACTGACTAACACAACTGTTTAACTCCAGAACAACTCACACGACCACATAGCCCAAATACTGACTCTCACCAATGTTGAATCACACCTGTGCATCGAGTACTGACTCACACATCCCCTTAACTCCAGTACTGACTCATACCACCTCTTAACTGCATTACTGACTCATACATCCCCTTAACTCCAGTACTGACTCACACCACCGATCAACTCCAGTCCTCTGAAAACGACATCAACTCAAACAGTATATGGAGCATACATTTTTAAAGTGGCCTCAAAGGGCCTGTGCTGCACACCTCCACCTTGGATCTATTTGCTCCTCCACCCACCATACCCCCAGTTAGCCTGTATCTCTACCTCCAGCCTTACACCACTCCACCCGCCTTTCGGTCTAACTTTACACCCACTATTACACCCAATCATACTCCCCTATGCTGACCCTCCCTCCGTCCATTATCTATACCCACTTATTCCTGGGCATGGTCATGGTGGGTGCCCCATGCCGACCCATGCGCCTAAAATTCAGTTGTAGATTGTATAGCTACCTCAGTTCTGCTGATGTCAGCTTGTGGTGACCCACTGTCTGAGCTTCAGTTGTTTTCTCTTTGCATTTGTGGGAGGGGTCTCTGGAGACCGGAGGAAGTACAGTGTCCCATAGCTAGCTGCATCAGAGAAACACATTGTTATGTCTATGGTATTATTCACAACTCTTGGCAACACTTGTGTGGTTTTTTTGAGAATCACATTCATGATTATTTAGGTATTTGGCAGACACACTTATCCATTATTTATGAGGTCTTAAAACACACGGAACACATTTAGAGGCCTGCGGCTCATAGTCCCCTATGCGCAGGAATACTGTACAGTATAATATCAGCTCAGGCCAATAGGTTCAGGGTGAGCAGTGCTGCTGGAAGACCTTTTTTAAGCTGAGTTCTGAGAGCAGTCTCAGCCTTAAGGCTTGCATTTTCAATCATGTAGCTTTATTATAAAGGATTTCACCAATTACTCAATCATATATATATATATATATATATATATATATATATATAGTATGGACATTCATGTGGAGTTGGTCCACCCTTTGCTGCTATAACAACCTCCACTTTTCTGAGAGACTTTATATTAGATGTTGGAGCATTGCTGCAGGGAATTGCTTCCATTCAGCCAGAAGAGCATTAGTGAGGTCGGGCACTGATGGGGTGATTAGGCCTGGCTCGCAGTTGGCTTTCAGATTGATCCCTAAGGTGTAGGATGGGGTTGAGGTCAGGGCTCTGTGCAGGCCAGTCAAGTTCTTCCACACTGTTCTCAACAAAACCCTTTCTATATGGACCTCGCTGTGTGCCCAGGACATTGTCATGCTGAAACAGGAAAGGGCCTTCCCCAAACTGTTGGGGAATCACAACATCTTCTGGAATGTGTTTGTACGCTGTTGCATTAAAGTTTGTATATACTGGAACTAAGGGGCCTAGCCCAAATCATGAGAAACAGCCCCAGACCAAGGGGTGTCCAGACACTTTTGGTCTAATAGTGTGTGTGTATGTGTGTGTGCCTGTGCGTGTGTGTGTGTGTGTGCGTGCGTGCAAGCATGTGTGTGAGCGTGTGTGTGTTTGCGTGTCTATGTGCATGTGTGTGCGTGTTGCTTTGTGTGTTTGCGTGTGTGAGTAAGTGTAAGTAAGTCTGTGTGTGTGTGTGTGTGTGGGTGTGCGTGCGAGCGAGCGTGTGTGTGAGAGTAAGTGTGTGTGGGGCCCGTACACCCAGGGAGAAGCCCGTGCAGAAGGGAATTGAAATGTTAATGGGGAGCGCTGACACGCTGACAGGCAGGAGCGTCCTCTGCTTCAGCAGCGGCTCTAATTAACGCGCTGAGGCGCGCTGTCACTGCGCTGATCGATGGCGGCGAGCTGATCGCGGCGCTCAGAGACCGGCTCACTCATTTATTAATTAAACATTAAAGCAGGAAATGCTCTCAAACCTCGGGGATGGGGTGGGGTGGTATGACAAAATAGGCACAGCCTGCCTGGAAGTAAGAGAGAGAGAGAGAGAGAGAGAGAGAGAGGGAGAGAGAGAGAGAGAGAATGAAAGAGAGATGGGGAGACAGACAGGCAGACATACAGAAACACAGGGAAAGATACCTCTAGTATGGCTTAGCCAGTGTGATTCTGTATAGTAAAAGAAGGGTTCAGCTGCTGATTGTGGGCCAATGAATGGAGCATACCCCCCACCAGTCAGCCACCCCCCCCCCCCACTCCCCCACTCCCCCACTCCCCAAGCCCCACCCCCTCTCTGCCCGGTTAGGCCAGGCCCCCTCTCGCCTCACATAGCCCTGGAAAGATTGTGTTCAGTGTTACAGCCCCCATGGGCACTGTATATAACCCTCTCACCAAACATACTGGCTCAGGTCATGGAACTCACGTCTCCCCTGCTGGTAGGGAGGGGGGCAGGGGGGGTAAAAGTCACTCCAGCCAGTGAGCTGATCTCATCACAGTTGCATTGGATTGATTGATTGGATCTCAGTTAATGCAAGAGGAACAGAGCATGTGCAGAGTAGGTTGGGAGGTTGTGGGAGTGTCTACAGGCCAGGCTTGCACCAACCCAGAAGCTCCTACAAAGGCTTACTCCTAAAGGCTTCATACAGCCAATCAAATTCACACAGCCAAAATATTCAGATATTCCCTGACCATTTCACACGCGCAAAAAAAAAAAAAAAAAAAAAAAAAAAAAAACCTGTTCCAGTCTCACTTTCCTCTCTGTGTTGGTGTTTAGTCTGAAAATGAGGGTTTTCAGACATTTCTGGAAGACAGCCAGTGAATCTGTCTCTATGACTGATTGGGGAACGTTGTTAAGGGCAAGCGACCAGTTTCTGGTTATTCAAAGAGATGGGACACCCAGAGGATTCTGAATAGAGAGGTCTGACTGGAGTGTTTGGTGAAATCATTTTCAGATAGGAAGAGACAGTATCATTCACAGCTCGCCATGCCAGTGTGAGAGATCTGAATTAATGAGCAGCAGTGCCACATCTGGCCAACAACACCCCGGGAACAGCGTGTATATGCAACATCACTAAAGCACGAAATATAAGTTAACTATGCTGATCTACAACCGTTTTACACATTGTTCCAGAAAAACAGCAATTATTAATATTATTATAATTATTATTATAAACATTAAAATCCTTAGTTTATGTGTGGGTCACTAAAACATGTTCATTAGGGAAGCCTTTTCAGTCACCTGCTGGCTTTTAACCGCAAAATCTAAATTAAAATGAAGATTCCGTATAAGGTGTGCGTGTTGGATGATACCCGGCCTGCTTTTCAGACAGTAATTCCCAACACCTTTAATGCAAACTGCGCAGAACTGTGGGCTGGCCGGCTCCACAGGGCTCACGCTCGCGCACATTTGGTTTCGGGCGAACCTTCTGCAAATTGCGTCGGAAGTTACAGAGCGCAGCTTAACAAGGATGAATCGCTGACTTTGTCCTTTATTTTTATCAAACGCTGTTGCTGAGCCTGCAGAATATGCGGATAAATGGCAGGTTTTAAACTATGTGGAACTGAGACATACGGCATCGTACTGTAAGAGTAGGCTAATTAGAGAACGCCTGAGATTGCACGACGAGCACCAGCACTAGCATCCTAAGAACTGGAAACTGCATTCGAGTGGGGACAGCGACAAGAGCAAGGTCAAGATATGGAAATGTAAAAAAGGGTTAAATACGTTTCGCCTGTTAGCTGTCGGTGTAGTTTTCTGAGTTTGAGGAACAGTTCACTGCAAACAATGAAAAATAAGTTACTGTGGGTAGAGCCTAACACGAACACATTTGGGAACAGCGTTCTCCTGTGGTTTAAAAAAGAAAAAAACTCCGGTAGACACACACGAGAAAGCATTGCTATAATGCCACGGCTTCAAATAAGTAAATAACAATAAAATGTAAATATTATTTTTAAAATGTACAGTTTCAGAGCTGAATTTGGCTTCGTGCCTGAGTTTACGTTGTCTAAAATAACCTGAGCTAGCAGTATATGTGTGCTGAGTTTATTATTAAACTGGTATGGCATCAACCCTAACAGTGATGAATCAAACATTTTATTTATATTTTTAATTTTGTCTAGTTATTATAACTTTTTTTGTATACAATTTTAAAACATGATAGCGCAGGCTTTATTTAAAGATTTGGTTTTATTGAAACTATTTACTCATAATATAATGATAATATGACTAACCCGATCTTGAATGCACACACTAGTTTACATTTTGAAATGAACATTTACGCTGACAACATTTCATTTTTTCCCCAAACAATAATCCACATATACAGTCCTTTATGAACAAACTTTTAGAATTACAATTGCATGCAGAGATGGTTAATAAAAAGGAAAAATAATATTGTGTTTCATACACAAGAAAGGCACGATAGAGTTCATTCACACAAAAAGAAAGTGTTAAAATAAATTCAGTTGTAAAAATGAGTGCTATATTTCGAGGCAATAAAGGCCTTGAAAATATGTTTAAAATACTGAAGCTTTATATACAATATTGATCAAAGCAACTACTGATGACATCATGTTCTTTTTATATGAGCTCTATATAGTTCTCTTTTTTAAAAGACCAAGAATAAGAATTTGTTGAAAATGTACCCACCATAACCTGCTTATCTCCTTATACTTTATTATTTTCAGAATTTTTAGAATGTACTGAAAATAAAAGAACATTGAGACAACAGAACAATATTGGATAGGAATGGAAAATTATGCTGACAAATTTCTCTCAACCTTTTCATTAGCCTGATTTGACTTCTGTTGTAAAAAAAAAAAAAAAAAAACACGCAGCCCTTACAACTGAACTGGCCTATCTCTAATCTGCAACATAAAAAATCAGTATGAAGGCCATCTAGAGTAGTAAAAAGAACAGATTTACTCATAAATCACAAGACCAACAATGAGTGATGCATTAAACAATTACGCCACAGTCTAAGCAAAAAACATGGAACTTTCAGAGATGTGGATGCAAAAAAGGGCCTGTGGTCTTAGTGATGGGAATTCCCATTGGTTTTTCACAGAAAACACTGGCTTAATAATTATGTCTTAATATGGATGGGAAACCCCATATTCACAAAAGTCTTGGAAGCACAAAATCTACTTCTTTGTGATGTTACAGTCCAAGAGTCTGGGCCATCAGAGGAAATCCTACATTAAATCCCCCCCTTTGTGATGATCCCATGGCAAATTCTAAATATTATGTTCTCCTTTGTGATGGCACATGCAGGCCCTGCAAGAATCAAATGCAAATTTAATCTGTTCCTTTGTGATGTCACGGTGTCAAATTCTCAATTTGATCTTCTCCTTTGTGATCTCATGGACTAAGAGGTCTACCTGTATTTAATAAGAATCAAGGTAAGGCTAGAACAGGCCACAGAAAAGTTAACCTGCCAATGACTTCCTTCAAACTGGGCGATGTAGTCTTCTGTGGAAAATAACAATTACAGCTGAGTAAAAATGGGTCAGAATGCCAGAAGGCCACAGATGAGGGTTTTGGATATTTTACTGTCACCATGCATTCATTTCCACACCAGTAGTACCACATCAATCTGACACCGGTCCCATTTCCTGGAGTACTCGTTTACGCTAACCCCCCGACTGCTCTGATGATACTGCTATACACAACACTGCATCAAATAGGGAAATCACGCTAACAACCATGTTCAATCTAACAGCAATGTACATGACTTTGAATATGACATTGTACATAACACTAACCCAGTGTGTACTTTGTTTCCCCATATCTAAATAAAAAACGTATTTTTTAAGGAATACATGTGGACAAATTATTATTTTATACAGCAACATTTGCTTTGCTACCCCAACATTTATATTTTCCAACTACAATGCCACCAAACCCACCCCAAGGCTGACTCCTGACTCCAGCCACATAATAACACATGAATAAACTCAAAATAACAATAAAACTGAACTTTTACAGTAATAAAAAAGTACAAAATAATTAATAAAACTGATCTCACGTGAGAAGTCGTTTTTTTTAAATTTCATAGCCAAGCTGCAGTATGTACTTGCAGCAGCGTGTGGCGCCACTGAGCGCTGGCCTGTGTGTTGGTGGTGCTGCTGCTCATTGCGCTGCTCCAGGATGGTGGTGAGGGGGGAGGGGGGGAGGGGGGAGCCAGATCGTCAGTTGACCTGGGGGAGGCTGTAGGGGGGTCCAGGCAGCGGTCGGGGGAGGGGGGTCCTGGGGGTACGCCAACTGCACACTGCGGCAGGGCTGGCTCGCCCCCTTGGCAACAGTGGCAACCATGGTAACTGTGCCCATGGTGCCCACCTGACATTGGCGCCGGTGTCGCAACAACCGATCGGTCCGAGCGAAAGTCTGGGAAAAAGATAGATAGATAAACCTTTACTTTCTCCAGGAGACATTTGCCTTGAACATTCCAGGGCTGCTGTTGGTCTCGTAACAGGATAAAATTACAAAGACAGGACGGAAAGAAACCAGGTCCCTCCAAAATGCTGCAGATTCCCCACAAATATATTGCACAGATTTCACATATACACTGATGATACTACACATGCCCCATAAAATATTATACTTTTACTACCGTATCAAATCAAAATCAAGTCAAAAGTTTGTATATAGCTCATTTCTTAAACGATTGTCACAATACGCTCCACAGACAACCCTGGCCTAAACCCCCACAGGAGCAAGTCTAAGGCAACAGTGGCGAGGAAAATCTCCCATACGTCCGCACATATGTTCCACATAAGTACGTTGAACCAAAAACAACAAAAGGAACATTGACTGTGTGTGTGTGTGTGTGTGAGTGCGTGCATGCGTGTACATGCATGCATGTGTGTGTGTGTGTGTGAGTGCGTGCATGCATGTACATGCGTGCGTGTGTGTGTGTGTGTGTGTGTGTGTATGTGTGCTCCCTCACCTTATGGCAGCCTTCACACTGGTAGGGCTTCTCTCCGCTGTGAATGCGCTTGTGTCTCATCAGGTGGTAACGTTGAGTGAATCGCGTGTCACACACGTCACAGCCAAACAGCTTTTTCCCTGAATGCAGAGAGATTTTGTTTATTGAAAAATGTCAGCATGTAGCACTCTTTAATAACCTAGGCCTAGTTAACTGCTAATGTACTGTATTATCTAGTTGCATGTAAATAAAAGGTGCATGATACTATTACTCCATTATATGTGGAAGATAAGTGCAAATATGTTCTGTGCATGATGTACATACATTTTGGCAGTAATCAGACTGAAAAAGAGCATTAACAAATAACCAAATGTGAGAATAAATTGAAACAGGACCAGGTCAAAACCTCTCCGGCAGACCAATGGTGTAACTTCAGCACTCAGTCACTCAGTCAGTCACAGACATTCGCGTTTGTAGGGCTGGCCCCGCTGTTGCGGTCCAGCCAAAAACTGAGATCCTAGAAACAGAACAGCTGTCGAATCATGAGTCACAATTCACTTCAAGGTAAGAGCGAATACTGCCCCCTGCTGGATCACTGGCTGTGGTGCAGGACAACTCTATAAACAAAGTGATATGATTAATAATCTCTGAAAGAGGTGGATGTGATTAGGTGTGAGACTTGAATACCTTCATCAAACCGGTGGTGTGTACATCCCCCGTCTACTTATTGCTCTATCCTGTTGATGTGGAAATTTCTCTCTCGTTTCAGTGCTAATTTAATGTGGAGGAAATTCTGAAATTTTAGAGGTAGCCCAATCTTCTCATAATTAAGAGCAATATGGCACAAGTGATATTTTTGTATTGTTTTATTTCAGCTCAGTGAATGCCCCATGTTTTTGGTAAATACAAAGCCACTAACTAGATAATGCGAGTACACATTACTTACAAATAAGAAAAAAATAATTATTACAAGATTGATTTCAAAACTTTAAGAATCACAACTGAATTAAAATGCATTTAATAAAAAAACTAAAATGATATTGTTTCTTCTACATCATACAAGCACTCATATAAGCTTCTATTCCTAGAGTTAATTCAAGCAAACACTACTCAATTATATATTGAGAAAATAAAAGCCCTTAGAAGACTAATGGCCTGGGTTATGTATACTACACTGGTGTAATGACTGGTCACAACATTTATGTCTCAAAATTCTTGTCAGATTTGTCTTCATAAGACCAAGAATAAAATGGATTAAGTGACACCTTTAGCAGTTCATTTACACTGAATATCAAGAATAAGGACATTAAGACAAAGAAATACAAATGTCATGACACAATGGAAATGAGACTGACTAATATCACGACTTACAGCGAGCTCCACAATTTTCAGGACAAAGCCATTTTTCTTGATTTAGCTCCATAGTCCGCAATTTTAGATTTTATTTATTGCATTCTTATACATTTTGGTTTCACCTTGAAGAAAGTGAAGCACTTTTTATACATAGCACCCTATTTCAGGGCATCATAATGTTTGAGACAAATGGCTTGACAGGTGTTTCTGGTTAGTCAGGCGTGTTGCTTCCTAACTACAGGTGTAAGAGAGCTTTCAGTATTTGGTCTTGATTCTAGGCTTTTGATTGCTTTTGGAGTCTGTTATTTGCGTTTGTCAACATGAGGAACAGAGCTGTGCCAATGAAAGTCAAGGAAGCCATTATGAGGCTGAGAAATGAGAAGAAAAAAACCAGTCAGAGACATAGGCCAAACCTTAGGCTTACCAAAAGCAACTGTTTGGAACATCATTCAGAAGATAGGCGGCACTGGTGAGCTTAGTAATCGCAAAGAGCCTGATACCCCAAGGAAGACCTCAGTGCAGTTGATGACCAAATAATTCTCACCACAATGAAGAAAAACTCATCAACACCTGTCCGACGTATCAGAAACTCTGTAGGAGGCAGGTGTGGATGTGTCACAGATTACTGTCTGCAGAAGACTTCACCAACAGAACAGAAACAGAACAGAGGCTACACTGCAAGAGGCAAACCACCAGTTAGCAGCAAAAACTGGATGGCCAGGTTACAGTTAGCCATGGAGTACCTAAAAGAGCCTGCAGAGTTCCGGAAAAAGGTCTTGTGGACAGAGACCAAGATTCACTTGTATCCAAGTGATGGTAAGAGCAAAGTTTGGGCATGTATGTCTGCCACAGGTACTGGCTCTCTTTCCTTCATTGACGATACAGCAAGACAATGATCCCAAGCATACTGCTAAAGCAACAAAGTTTTTCAAAGCCAAAAACTAGAAAAATCTTAACTGACCAAGTTATTCACCAAATCTGAATCCAAATGAACACGTGTTTCATATGCTGAAGAAAAATTTCAGATTACTAGCCCCTGAAACAAGCAGGAGCTGAAGATAGCTGAATTACAGGCCAGGCACAGCATCACCAGAGAAGATACTCGGTACCTGGCAATCATTGAATGCAAAGCATATGTGACAAATTTCTAAACATGACTACTCATGTTTACATAACAGTAATATGTCCCAAACATTATGATGCCCCGAAATTGGTGGTGGGTGTATAAAAAATGCTGTAATTTCAATATGGTGAAACCAAACTAAAAAAAAAATGTCCTTAAAGAAAAGCTGAGAACGTCTGAACTGTTTGATTACAAATCTAAAATTGTGGAGTACAGAGCCGAATCGTGAAAAAAATACGTCTTTTGTCCCAGACATCATGGAGCTTACTGTAAGTACATAGGCTTGGTTTAAAATGACACCTCCATTATCAGTTTATCTTCATCATTTCAGTGGTTCAAGAATATCTAAGGAATAAAAGGATATTAAGACAAGGGAACACAGACATGATGACACAATGGAAATGAGACAGAAACTAATCTGGCACATCACCTCCACCCCTCCCAATCTCTCCTGAGCACCATCTCATATTCAAATACGACTACCCACATAGGCATTTATACTACTTATTTCAAAATATACGATAATAAAATATAACGATATAAGTGTAAGTATTAAAGCTTCCTGTTGCAACCATAGCTCCCTTGTACGCCTCAGTATTTCCGCATCATTAGCCTAATTTGACTTCTGCGGATAATACACATCCAGTCAAAATGACTGAAATTGTCCATCCATAATCTGCAACATAGAAAATCACTTGAGAAATCAAAAAAGGTCAAAAATAACATTTTACTGCAGCTCTATAATATAGAAAGGCAATGATAAGCAACTGACAGAACTATTTCTCACGGACTACACCAAACCTAGAATTAACAGAGGGGTGAAAGTACAAAGAGCCTGCAGAGGTAAAAAAAATAAAAAATAACACATTTTACTGAAACCTTTTGATATAATAGGGCAATAATAAGCAAGTGACAGAACTATTTTCCAATCACAGACTACACCGAACCTGGAATTAACAGAGATGTGAATGAATGAAGAGCCTGCAGTCACAATGATGGGAATTCCCTTTGGCTGTTCACGGGAGAAACCAGCACAATTACTGAGAGTCAGAATAATGGTTTTGATGGCAACATCTGATACATGAAAGCACAAGAAATGGAACCTCAGACTGAGATGCTTCATCTGCCACTATGGCCTGTGTAATGTCACAGTCCAAAGGCCTGTTCTAAATCTCATTTCCTCCTTTGTGATGTCACAGTCAGTTAATCTATGCAAGTATCATAATTATGCCAATTAAAGAAAATACGCTCCTTTGTGACATCAGAGGGATTAGGAATTTTAAATGAGGAATTTGAAATTCTCCTTTGTGATATCACAGAGCATGGATCTGTGCATATTCTGAAACCACCAAGGCAAGGCCGTCACAGATTCAGTGCTCCAGAAAAAGTACCAGGACAGATGTTGTCCGTGACGCCCATTAACTTTGGGAAGATGACCGTACTTTGGAGTGGAAAGCAATAGCAATGACACCGAGTTAAATTGGGCCAAAATGCGAAGAGCCACTGAGTGCAGGCCTGTTTGTTGGCGCTGCTGTTCCCCATTACACTGGTCCAGGATGGCAGTGAGGGGGGAGGGCAGGAGGGGGCAACCAGATTGTCAGTTGACCTGGGGGAGGCTGCAGGGGGGTCCAGGCAGCGGTCGGAGGAGGGGGCTGCTGGTACGGCCACGGAATGTTGCGGCAGGGCTGGCTTGTTCCCTTGGCAACAGTGGCAACGGTGGCGACCACGCCCATGCTGCCAACCTGACACTGGCGGCGGTGTCGCAGCAACCGGTCAGTTCGAGAGAAGGTCTGAGAAAGACAACAAGAGGAACTCTTACTGAATGAGTGTGTGAATATACTTCACAGAACTGTGAGAAACGTGATTGTAAACGCCCTCACCTTATGGCAGCCTTCACACTGGTAGGGCTTCTCTCCGCTGTGAATGCGCTTGTGTCTCATCAGGTGGTAACGCTGAGTAAACCTCTTGTCGCACACGTCACAGCCGAACATCTTCTGCCCTGAATGCAGAGAGAGTTCGTTTATTGAAAAGTGTCAGCATGTAGCACCCATTAATGATCTAGGCCTACTATGCAGTTAAATATTAACGCAGTGTATTATCCACTTAAATTTAAATGAAAGGTGTATAACATTACAACTGCCTAATATGTGGGAGAAAGACGAGTACAAATGTATTGTATTGTTCATGATGCACATACATATTTTGGGGTAATCAGACTGCAAACAGATCTCCCTGTAGTTTACATAGAAGTCTCTTTATAAATAACATAATGTGAGGATAAAAAGAAATAACTGAGTTACTAGTCATAGAGCAGCATGTGAAAAAAAATCACAATCATATTCAAAGGTAGGAGTGCGCACTGCCCCCAGATGCACTGCTGGCTCTGGTGCAACTCCAGACAGGAAGTCACAAATAATCTGACTGATGTCACAGCCATGAAGGTCAAATTGTGGCATTCGAGGATGTGCTCTGAAATGGTGGATGTGATTAAGTGTGAAACTTTTCTACCCCTTCATGAAACCAGAGGTGTGTACACATCCCTCTCTGATGTATTCTGTTGATGTAGCAATTTCTCTCTCAGATCAGTGATCATCTAAGAGGAGAAAACCCAGAAATTTTAGGGGTATTCCAATCTTGTCATGACTTAGAGCAATACGGCACAAGTGGGATCTTTTAAAAATGGTTTTATTTCAGCTTATTGGAAGGCCTAGTTTTTACTAAATACAAAGCTAATTAGATAATGAAGGTACATATTCGTTTTCCTTTCCAAATGAGAACAATAATTATGATAACAAAATTTCATTATTGTAAGCAAATCTTTCTTTTTTCTTACTCAAACAGGAAGTCACATATGAGCACTTTAAGGAAAAACATTAAAGACCACAACTGCATGCAAAGACGGCTGATAAAAAAGGAAAAATTATGTGTTTCCTACACTACACAGACACTCGTATTAGCTTTCCATCTATTCCTACAGTTAATTCAAGCAAAGAGTATTCAATGATATATTCTGAGGAACCAAAAGCCTCTGAAAAGTCTTTATTACCCCCAGGTTTCAGGACTAAATCCTGATGGCTGAGCAGCCCCTCGGGGCACAACTGCCGATAGCATCGCCCAAGGTTAGGCAGGTCTCGACCTTGCCAGGTTCCACTTCTCACCACTCTCCAGTGACCCCTGCTGGTAGCTTGGCTGCCCGCGGTCTGCTTGCTAAAGCCGCACATGAAGTGTCTGCCTCAGACTCATGTCTGTGCGAGCTCGGCTTGTGGGCTGCGATGTGAAAAGAAGCAGCCGGTGACATCACATGCTTCAGAGGGGAGCGCATGCTTGTCTGCACTCCTGTACTCCAGCCACACTGCCTGTAGAGATTACGGTGTGAGTTGACGACATACGACCTAAATTTGCGATTCCAAATTTGGGAAAAATGGAGGTGAAGCATAAAGAAGGGGGGAAAACTCCTAATTACTTAATAACTTGGGTTCTCTATTCAGTACTGTTACAACTACTGGTCACCACATTTATATCTCAGAACTATTTTAATTAATTTTAATTAATGAACTGAGAAATAATAAAATGTTTTAAAATGACACCTCGAATACCAGTTTGTCTCTACTGTTCCACTGGTTTAAGAATATACTTGGAATAAAGGCATACAAAGACAAAGGATTACAAATGCCATGATACTATGGAAATGAGGTGGAAACTAATCTGGCACATTTCCTCCACCCCTCCCCATCCCCTGAGCTCCTAATCATATTCGAATATGACTAATCGCACAGGCATTTAAACTGCTTAATTCATAATATACAATAACAAAATATAACAATACAATTATAAGTATTAAAGCTTCCTGTTGCAGCCATAGTTCCCTTGTACACCTCACATCTTCTCAACATTAGCCTAATTTTGCTTGTCCAGCTAAAACACATCCATCCAGCCCTGACAACTTGGAAGTCCTTTCTTACTCTGCAACACAGCAAATTACTAAAAGGTAAAAATAGCACAGTTAACTGCAGCTCTATAACACAGAAAGTCAAAGACATGCGATTTAAATAACTACTTCTCCCTCGCAGGCTACACCAAACCTGGAATTAACAGAGCTGTGAATGCAGGAAGGGCCTGCAGTCACAGCAATGGCAGTTCCCTTTTGCGGGTCATGGGAGAAAGCAACACATTTATTAAGCTCTCTTAAATAAAAGGTCTGGGCGGCAGCTTCTCATGAAGAAAAACCTCGAAAGCTCAAGCCACAGATTCTATCAGTCAAAAATACAACATTTTATCTCCTACTTTGTGATGTCACATCCCATGAATCTAATCAACGCACAAGACAGATAAATCCTACTCCATCCTTTGTGACATCAGTCCATTCACCACTGAATAATAAGCAATTCATATATTATAATGTATTATATAATATTGATATATCCAGATCCCAATTAAGAACTTATCTGTTCCTTTATGACACCAGAGTCATCTATGAATGTACTAGATGCAATTCTGAATTTGATATTGTCCTTTGTGATGTCACAGACACTGGGTCTATGTGAAAACATCAAGGAAAGGTTAGCACAGCAATCCTCCATGAAAATGAATTAGTGTCTGCAACTCCCATTATTCTTAGGAAGCCGAATGTTCTTCTGAATGGAAAATAGCATTTACAACATAGCCAAAATGTATATGAATTTCTGAAAGTCATAGGTGGGGTCTGAATTTTTTACTTTTACAATTAAGGAAATGCCACAAGTAGTACCAGACCCCTGTTCCATTTTCTGGAGGACTCTTGTACGCAGTCGAGCTCCAAAGTCTTGCTGGTCCACTGATTGCTTTGCCATATGTAACACTGGGTCCAATCAGGAAGTCCGATTAACAACCAGATTCAATTTAACAGCAATGCAGGGAACAGAAGCGTGAACATCATATTGTGGCTTCATGTAGTTTGTCTTCCCTTGTTTGAATAAAATGTTTAACCTTTCTTTTCCAATTCATGCAACAACTGTTCATTAACATTAATGCATTTTTACACCAGATTTTCCAGGGATACTATATATTTCTTATTTACCATTTATAAGCCGTGAATTAGTTTTCCCCAATTACAACAATAAACAGCATGACCCAACCCAAGTAATGCCATAGGTTATCCCCCATCAAAACCATCAGCATTACAAAACATTACTCTAAGCAACAATAAATCAGAAATTTTGCAATATTGAAAAACAAAGAAAATACAAAATAGATCAAATATCTCACATGAAGTGAACTGGTACTTATTTAAAAAAAAATTGTTTTCATATCAATTTCAAATCTGAGCTGCAGTACGAGCTTGCAGCAGCGTGTGGCGCCACTGAGCGCTGGCCTGTGTGTTGGTGGTGCTGCTGCTCATTGCGCTGCTCCAGGATGGTGGTGAGGGGGGAGGGGGGGAGGGGGGAGCCAGATCGTCAGATGACCTGGGGGAGGCTGTAGGGGGGTCCAGGCAGCGGTGGGTGGAGGGGGGTCCTGGGGGTACGGCCATGAAACCTCGCGGCAGGGCTGGCTCGTCCCCTTGGCAACAGTGGCAACTGTGGCAACCGTGGCGACCGTGGCGGCCGTAGCAACCGCAGCCACGCCACCCACCTGACATTGGCGGCGGTGTCGCAACAACCGATCAGTTCGAGCGAAGGTCTGAGAAAAACAACAAGAGGAACACTTACTGAGTGAGTGTGTGCATGCTAAAGTGTGTCAATGTGTGATGGACAACCATGTGTGTGTGCGCTTGTGCGCTTGCTCACTCCCTCACCTTATGGCAGCCTTCACACTGGTAGGGCTTCTCTCCGCTGTGAATGCGCTTGTGTCTCAACAGGTGGTACCGCTGAGTAAATCTCATGTCACACACGTCACAGCCAAACATCTTCTGCCCTGAACGCAGAGAGAGTTTGTTTATTGAAAAGCCTCAGTATTGTAGCACTCTTTAACGATCTGTTGCACAAGACGTAGGTAAATGTTAGTGTGGTTTATCGTCTAGTTACATGTAAATGAAAACTGTGATGCCATTACTGTCTAATATGTGAAAGAAAAAGGAGATCTAATGTATTGTGAATGACGTATATACATTTTTGGGTGTAATCAGACTGCAAATAGATCTCCCTGTAGTTTACATATAAGTCTGATTGCAAATAATAAAATGTGATAATTAAAAGAACCCAGAGAGCAGCTAAAAAAAAATCAATCATATTCAAAGGTCAGAGTGCACACTGCCCCCTGTTGGACTGCAGTACAACTCCAGAAAGGAAGTGATGTCACAGATAATGTTCAACTCATTGTCAGCCACAAGTCCAGGATACACTGTGGCACTCCTGGTTTTTGTTTTCACCTTAAAATAAGCAACCATTTTTACACCCCAAGTAAGCAGATGAGGTGGTGTAATTGACTTGTGTAAACAGCTAGTTCAATTGGTCAGTTAAGTACTGAGAAATAACAGCTGACCCTGCAGCTCTGTATGGCTGCAGACTCCTAGGTCTGACTGATGTCATAGCCATGAGAGTCAATCAGGCCAATCAGGGATGTGCTCTGAAGAGGTGGATGTGATTAAGTGTGAGGCTTTTTCTAGCCCTTCTTCAAACCAGAGGTGCATACACATCCCTCTCCGCTGTTCTCTATTGATGCAGCAATTTCTCTCTCTCTGTTCATCTAAGGGGAGAAAACCCTGAAATTTTAGGGGTACCCCAATCTTGTTGTGATTTAGAGCAATACGGCACAAGTATCATTTTTTAAAAATTGTTTTATTTCAGCTCAGTGGAAGCCCTGCTTTTTACTAAATACAAAGCTACTAACTATATAATGAGGGTACATATTAGTTTGCCTTTTGAAATAAGAACAACAATAATTATGATAACAAAATTTCACTTTTGTAAGCAAATATTTTTTTTTTTTTTACTCAAACAGGAAGTCACATATGAGCACTTTAAGGAAAAACATTAAAGACCACAACTGCATGCAAAGACGGCTGATAAAAAAGGAAAAAGTATGTGTTTCCTACACTACACAGACACTCACATTAGCTTTCCTTCTATTCCTACAGTTAATTCAAGCAAAGAGTATTCAATTATATATTCTGAGGAACTAAAGGCCTCTAAAATTACTTAATTACTCAACGGCCTGGGTTCTCTATACAGCACTGGTCCAACTACTGGTCACAACATTTTTGTCTCAAAATCTTTCATAATTTTTTTCTTAATGAAAACAGGAATAAAAAATGTTTTAAAATGACACCTCCATTATCAGTTTATCTTCACTGTTCCAGTGGTTAAAAAATATATTAGGAATAAAAGGATATTAAGACAAGGGAACAGAAACATGATGACACAATGGAAATGAGACAGAAACTAATCTGGCACATTACCTCCACCCCTCCCAATCTCTCCTGAGCACCTTCTCATATTCAAATACGACTACCCACATAGGCATTTATACTGCTTATTTCAAAATATACGATAATAAAATATAACGATACAAGTGTAAGTATTAAAGCTTCCTGTTGCAACCATAGCTCCCTTGTACGCCTCAGTATTTCCGCATCATTAGCCTAATTTGACTTCTGCGGATAATACACATCCAGTCAAAATGACTGAAATTGTCCATCCACAATCTGCAACATAGAAAATCACTTGAGAAGTCAAAAGAAGGTAAAAATAACACATTTTACTGCAGCTCTATAATATAGAAAGGCAATGATAAGCAACTGACAGAACTATTTCTCACGGACTACACCAAACCTGAAATTAACAGAGGTGTGGAATGCACAAAGAGCCTCAGTCATAGCAATGGGAATTCCCTTTCGCTGTCCAAACGGGAAACCGAGCCAATTACTATGGTTCAGTATGAAGGTACGGACGGCAACTTATGCATGAGAACACTGAAAGCACAAGTCCCAGAATCTATCAGATGGATACTGAACACTATATCATCTCTTTTGTGATGGAACAGGCCATGGGTCTGAAAGTGTGCAAGGACAAATTCAAAATCCTATTCCTTCCTTCCTTCCTTCCTTGTGATGTCAGAGTCCATTCACTGGCATTTGTTATCAGATGCCAGTTTTCAAATGTTCTGCTCCTTTGCAACATCCATGAATCAAACGCATGCAAATTCTCTAATTTGATACACTCCTTTGTCACAAAGAACGGGTCCTAATTAAGAAAGAAACAAGACGAGGATAACTGGTTCAGGACTCCTGGAAAACAAACTTAACTAATATCTGTGGTTTCCAAATGGTGGAGATGGATCTAAATCTATATGGATAATAATGACGACAACACTACATCAAAACGTGTCTGTATATCTGAAGGGCACGGACAGGGTTTTAAGTATTTAATTTCCACCATGAATGGATTTCCATTCCTTTAGCCCGCTACGCTGCAATGGTGAAGAACTTCAGTCTAGCTGAGCTTCTGACTACTGTGACAGCGTTGCCATATGTAACACTGGATCAAATGGGGAAACAACATTACCAACCAGGTTCAATCTAACAGATTCAATCCAACCGCAATGCAGGGAACACTACATTGCTTCATGTACTTTATCTGCCCATATCTGAATAAAGTTCATCTTTTTACTTTTTTAGAAACACCAATTTATGGACAATTACTGTATACATGAGATTTTCAACTGCTACTACATTTCTACCAACTGAACACCCCCCCCCCCCCCCCACCCCACCCCACCCCCACCTTTAGGTTCGCACAACTACAATGACAAGCAGTTTCATCACACCCACCCAAATGATTTTCTCCCCCCTCCCTTTTTCTGAACCGTCAACATCACATAAAATGACTCTAAATAACAATAAAACACATTTTTCAAAAAAAGAAAGAAAAAAAAGTACAAAATAATCCACCATCTCTCGCATGAAATGAGCTGGTACTTAAAGAAAAAAAATTAATTTGTTTTTACGTCAATTTCAAAGCTGAGCTGCAGTACGCGCTTGCAGCAGCGTGTGGCGCCACTGAGCGCTGGCCTGTGTGTTGGTGGTGCTGCTGCTCATTGCGTTGCTCCAGGATGGTGGTGAGGGGGGAGGGGGGGAGGGGGCAGCCAGACGGTCAGCCGACCTGGGGGAGGCTGTAGGGGGGTCCAGGCAGCGGTGGGTGGAGGGGGGTCCTGGGGGTACGGCCATGAAACCTCGCGGCAGGGCTGGCTCGTCCCCTTGGCAACAGTGGCGACTGTGGCAACCGTGGCAATCGCACCCACACCGCCAACCTGACATTGGCGTCGGTGTCGTACCAATCGATCCTTCCGAGAGAAGGTCTGAGAAGAACAAGGACAGGAGCACTTATTGAGTGTGAGTGTGCAGGTATGCATGTACATGTGTGTGTGCGCGCGTGTGTGTGCTTGCAGGCATTCGTGTACGTGCGGGTACATGTGTACTCCCTCACCTTATGACAGCGTTCACACTGGAAGGGCTTCTCTCCGCTGTGAATGCGCTTGTGTCTCAACAGGTGGTAACGCTGAGTAAATCTCATGTCACACAAGTCACAGCCAAACACCTTGTCCCCTGAACAGAGAGAGAGCTCATTTACTGAAACAATTCACTACCCAGCAAATTACACAAACATATTATCTAAGCCAGAGCTATTAAATTACAAATTCACATGGATTCACAACCAGGCAAGAAATACAAGCCAGAAATGTTCAGCAGGCTATTTAAAGCCATTTTAGCTTTTGGAATTTGCAGCTGTGTTCAACATGAGGGCATATGAAAGTTGCGCATATTTCAGATTAAGATATAAATAAATGTTTAAAAACGCAATTGAGAAACTCAACTACCTCACCCAAAGACATCACAAACTCAGCAGAAACAGAATACAAAATTACTGTTGCTTTCAATAAACGTGACCCATGTTCAAAAACAAAAAACATTAATTTTAAATCACGGGCACAGGCGTGATTAAATCTATCCTTGTTTATCCCACATTATGCTGACAGGTAGGGGACAGTAAAAACTAACGGGTGAGGGGGAAACCTAACACGGGGTAAAATGTAACAGACTTTTTAGGTAGATGCATCGAGCTGAAACGACCTATTCCAGGCAATGAACTGTTCGGTGATTTCAGGTTAACTAGCAGAATTACCATCTCTTTGTCTCCAACGAACGGCGTGAGATTTCAATACATATTTTGGGATATATTTCCAAAAGCCTGTTTTTAAAGCCTCTGCCAAATAAAGGTAATGTAAATGTAATGAACCACTAGAGGTCGCCTGATCGAAGGCATACTTGACTTGGGCTGTACTGACGCAATATCATCAACTGAAATTTAACGAATTTTCGAATTACATTGTTTTAAAGCACAAACTATTAAGGATAATAGGTCGATAATACAGTAGGCTACTAACGTCAAACGGTCAGTGTTTTTGAGCTGATACGCTGTTTTCTGACTTAGGTAAGCTATAAATAAAGTAACTATTTTTAGTTTGGCTATTACATAGACATATGTCAACCAGTTGTATGATTTTTTAAAGCACGCGCCCATGTTATCGTGATCAAGGACAGGCTACACCTACTTCGTAAAAATAACGCTTCTCTTCCGTATCTTTTTTATTTTATTTTATAAGGCAACAAAACGTCGAAAATTCCTCTGATATACAAAAAAACAGAGACCGTTTGACGTTGCTACTCAGTTATATTGATCTATTATCCTTAGTTTGTGCTTAAAAACTATTAATTTCGACGAGTTGCCAAAAATTATTTGGAGTGAGTTGGGAGTTGCACAACCGAGAGGAACGTCAACGGTCGAGAGTGACAGTTGATGTTGCTAGTACTCATGCTATACAAATACAGCGGGTAAGCTCCACAAAATTATACCAAAGTGGAATATCTCTAATGAAATGTGCCATTATTATATTGAAACACTTAATATTATGGAAAAAGGAAGCCCTGCTCTTTAAGAGGTCAAATACAAACACTTAGACCATGAGATTTTATGTTAGTTATACTATTTTTGAAAAACGGGACCGGAATAATGAAGCATTGTTCTTCGGTAAGTATAACTTTCTTTTTACCGGAATTATCAGAGAATAATTCGTATATGACCCCTTTACCTTCAGACTTTGACGACCAAGTCAGTCCGCAGGCTAAGCCAGAAAATTAATAAAAGAAAAAGAACCATTTCTTAAAGAAAAAACAGCAGTTAAAAGTATCTAAATCATTTTCTGTTAATAAGACACTATATTCTGAGGTACTTAAAGCCTCTACAAAGTTTGTTAGTAAAGTAAAAGTCCTGAGTTCCCTCCACAGAACTGAACCAGCTACTGGCAAACTGTTTTCTTATTGGAGCTTTGGAGAATTTTTCTGCTTATGAGCACAAACAAAAAAATGAGCTCATAAACTTGATACATATTTTATCAGTTTCTTACACTGTTCCAATGGTTTTATAATTTACTCAGAACAAAGGGACCATACAACAAAGAGCAACAAAAACAAACATACCTTAAAACAAGACTGTCCACTTGTTTAAAGCTGACCAATGCTCAACAGTTTAGGGGGATGAGGGTCATTTTTGGAGGTTAGTTTCCCTCTCATTTCCATAGCATCGTTACCTTTCTGTACTCTTGGTTTATGGTCCTTTTTTCTAAGTATATTCTCAAGCAGTGGACTGCGTGAAGATAAACTAATAAGAGAAGCATCATTCTTAAACCTTGTATCTGTTCAATTACCAGTCGCATTAAAGCCTGCCTCATCACCAGCACCTACTATTCTTTTGCTGCTACACCATGTCCTGAAATGGTTCATTCTCAACCTACACCTTCAGTAAAGGGGTAAAGTTAGCTCATTTTACTGAAGCTCAATAATGGAGAAGGGCAATGATGACTGACTGGCTTAATCACAGGCTACAACAACCACGGAGGATAATTGGCTAATGCGAATGAACGAAAAGCCTAATACTAATATTAAATATATTAAAAGGATTATACCTTACTCAGTGTAACAGTATGAAGTACCTGAAGTTCCCCGTGGGAAAAAAATGTTATTCTATTTCGCCCTACAAGTATATAGGCCTTTAAAGCACAAATCATATGAAATGTTACTCATTCCATTGTGATGTCACAGTTTATGGGACCATGGAAATACTGACCTAAAGAAGGCTAGCAAAGGCTCAATTAGCCTACAGAAACATGAACCGGACTGAATGTCTGACTCCCAAACACTACGAAAGCTGGACAAATTTCACTATGAGAGAATGTAATATAATGCAATACATTCACAACTGTTTTCAAGACTATTATCAAGAGATGGCAAGGAAAATATCCATGAGATGCAGCTGGCCAAACAAAAAGCCACTGCCAATTGTGAATGGTCCTATGGCATTGCCATACCAAACATTTCTACAAACAAGGACCTAACTGAACCAGAGGAAATCCAAACAAAATGCAACTGGTTCTTAAGTTTCACAAACAAATTTAAGCAAATGTAACTGCCAATTAATGGGTATCAGGGATTGGAATGATTGCTCAAAATGTTGCAGAAGAATGGAGAAAAAAAAGTTTTGCGCTCATTTAAATTTCTTTTTGAACACTGAAGATTTCGACCAATAGCACATCACGTTTCTATTCCCATTTTGAATAAATCAAGAACGGTTCCCCCTCTTCAACCAGTCGCAACCTTTCCAACATTGACAACACCCTTTAACATAGACCTTTCCACGGCAACTGCATTTCAACTGATTTACAAGCCCACTACCAAATAACCACAGAATTTATAAAACGACCGCCCGCCCCCCCCCCCCCCCCCCCAGAGCATGCTCATAACCATTTACAGCACGTAAAGAGTCTCAATACTCAAAATAAATTCTCTGATAGTGTAACACTGAACTTGCTTTCTTGACAGAAATGTAAGCATTATTAATAAATTATTAATTTCATAGCCAAGCTGCAGTATGCGTTTGCAGCAGCGTGTGGTGCCACTGAGCGCTGGCCTGTGTGTTGGTGGTGCTGCTGCTCATTGCGTTGCTCCAGGATGGTGGTGAGGGGGGAGGGGGGGAGGGGGCAGCCGGACGGTCAGCCGACCTTGGGGAGGCTGTAGGGGGGTCCAGGCAGCGGTAGGAGGTGGGGGTTGCTGGGGATACGGCCACGAAGCATTGCGACAGGGCTGGCTCGTCCCCTTGGCAACAGCGGCCACCAGGTTCACGCCGCCCACCCTGCACATGCGCCGGTGCCGTAGCAACCGATCCGTCCGAGCGAAGCTCTGAGAAAAACAACGAGAGGAGCGCTTACTGAGTGTGTGTGTGTGTGTGTATGTGTATTAGAGGGAGTCTTTGCATGTGTGTTCACTCCCTCACCTTTTGGCAGCCTTCACACTGGTAGGGCTTCTCTCCGCTGTGAATGCGCTTGTGTCTCTCCAGATGATACCGTTGAGTAAATCGCGTGTCGCAAACATCACAGCCAAACAGCTTCTCCCCTGAACGCAGAGAGAGTTTCTTTACTGCAGTTTTTATTACCCCGCAATTCTACAAAACCTGCCAGCCAAGAGATTAGCAGCATTTACATTACATGCACTGAAAATTCTCACCAAATTGAAATAAAAGGGAGTGTAGTATCACAGCACTCCAGTTCCGTTGAAAATCAAGTGAAAATATATATTTGTGGTGATTCAAAAAAAAAAAATCTTCAAAAAAAAAAAAAAAAAGCCTATGGAGATATGTGCCCAAAAAAAAAAAAAAATTAACTGCACAGGTAACAAACTTCAATTCACAAATAGGAATGTTTGACCACACAAAATTCTGAACATGTAAAGAAAAATAAGGGATCATAATCAAATTTGAAGAGCACACACCGCCCCCTGCTGGATCCTTTCAACCCCGATGCACGAAACGAATTGAGGCCCTTAATTTGTTTCCCTGACGTCACAATGAGTCTGACGGCGGTGCAGATGAGCGAAGAGCTCAGAAGACAGATAAGATTGACGTCAAAACCCCAGGCCTCTTCTAATAAAAACTGTGCGTACAATTTGCTGCTAGCTCTCCTGAGCATTCTGTTGATTTATTATTATTAATGATTAAATCTCCTTTAAAATCAGTGTTCATCTAAAAAGGGGGGGAACCGTGAAAAAACCATCCCCAATCTTGGGGAGTCTTACAGCAATATGGTACGAATAGTAATAATGGGAAAAAAAAAAAATAGTAGTAATTATTCTTTTTTTAATATCAGCTCAAATGGAAGCCTCCTGCCTTTAAGTACAATATCACTAGCTGGATCAAGAGGGTACATATTTGCCTTTTTGAAGAAAAACAGTACTTCTCACCTCGAAAGAGAAGGACCAGGAGGGGAAAAAAATGCATGTAAAAAACGCAGAGAATGGTAAACTCAGAACAACCCTCAATAGTTCTGGTTCCAAAGCTGCCTATTTTTTATTACTGGCCTTGGTATCCATCAGGAGTGTGGTTTTACATTCACGCAAATGAATGACCTTTAAAAACACACCCCTGGATACCAAGAGCAGTCAAAGCCCCTTCAAAATTGGACACTTTAGAGAGAGCTAGAAATGCCATAATGCATGGGTTCTTTGTGTTTGTATACAAAGGACTCTGCCTCTTTAAAGCAAAAGACAAGCAAGTAATTTTGAAAGCAAAGGAAAGATATTCTTTGCATTTTGAGTTCATCATTGTTTTAAATATTGAAACAGTGGACAACCATCCAAATTTTCATACTGAGTTTTTTTAAATAAACTATAAGATGTGACAATTCTGAGCATTTAAACTGAATCACACAACCATATGCCCCCAGGTGTACCAAGTGTCCCTTAGCCGAATCGGACTTGGACAGCAAAAACACACCAGGCCCTAGAAGCTGAAAATGACCCACCCTAATCTAAAAAACAGTAGATCTAAGGAGGCAAAAAGAATACATTTTACTTCAGCTCAGACATACAGACTAGGCCTGTATTAAATATGCCTGTGAAATACTAGATTAAATGCCAGCAAAATCTGAAAACAGTCCAGCAGACCACTAATTATTTCGAACAAAACACATTGCCATCTACTATTTACAATCAAATGAGTAATATGTCCTGAACATTGGTCAAGATATACATTTCTTAAAATGACCAGTATTCTACAATAATTTTACTGGTACCAAAAGAGTTCAGTTTTTTCAACTAATTATTTAACAGACTGATACACCAAACAGGGAGGAGAAAACAAGAAAATAACCTTGAGATACTCACTACAACACTGTATAAACTTACGGGTGACAACCTCAGGTGTCTGTGATATGACCTGTGTGATCCATGCAATACAGTGTTACAGTTGGTAGTCGTAAAACCCAAAAGGAAATTAGCTATTTTGAGCAATGGGTTCCCTCTGCAGATTTCCAATGCTTTTTTTTCCCATAGGGATTTCTATTTCTGCAGACAATAAGGTCTGTGGTTAACATAAGCTTAAGAGTTTCATGTTTTGTCAGAGATAAATTACACCCTTTAATATCTCAACTGTGAATTTCAAAGTAGTTTTGTGCTTTAAAAAAGTAAGTAGCTAAATTGAAATGGCAACAAGGATCACATTCTGCCAACCACCACTCAAGTTTCATACTAGCCCACCTGCACGCAACAACATTTGTAGTTTCAGTACAGCAACTAACACTTGGTTATTGAGAGTGTGTAATGCATCACATGATGAAGGCCACGCCCACGATGGGGGAAAAAACAATCCATTACCAGTCAGTGGATTATCAAGATTATAAGAGTACTTATAACTTTCATTAGCTATAAGAGTGTGTCAGAAACAGTAATTTGTATGTTTGTTTAATTTAGGATGGGACGTAAGGTAACTAGGGTTGGGGATTGTCTAGATTTGATTGATTCCGGTTCCAATTCTGATTCCGCTTATCAATTCCGGTTCTTATTGAATCCTGGTTTCGATTCTTGTCATGAAAACATACCAAAATGTGTCTGCAAGCAAAATAGCCTTTATTAAATGTGTTTGCCATAAAAACTAAATTGTCATTTTGGTAAAATGAAGACATAACGCGTCACACAATGAATGCCACACTCACGATGGGGAAAAACAATCTGTTAGAATATTAACTCCATAGATTTGATATTAACAGTCAGTGGATTATCAAAATTATAAAAATGCCGAAACGTTGTTTTGTGGTGGGCTGTATGAAAAACAAGGACAAGAACCCAGATCTGAAGCTCACTGTGCTCCCGTGCAAAAAGCTGCTTTTAATAAACATTATTATGATAGCTGATTTTAACTAACATTAACGTTAGTATAAAGCAGCTAGGTCTATCATAGCTAATAACACCAGTTAAAAGTAGCCAAGTTATCATAAGACCGTTAGCTAGGTAGCCACCTATTTGCTTCGGATGTGGTGTGATTTGTAACATTGCTAGCAATGCAGTTATGTGTCACACTGCATCCTATAAAAACTAATTAAACAAAGATACATATTACCATTTCTGACACAGCCTCTAAGCAATAACTAACGAAAGTTACATAAAGTATTTGCCGAGACAAAATGGCTAATCTACAACAAATATAAGTGTGGTTTGATTCAGGATTTCAGCTTTCCCCAAACCAATATACTGCTCCTAGCTTTCCCCTAATAGCCCGAATATACTTGTTCCTCCTCAGTGGCTCGATCTTCTTGTACAAGAGGACACCTCTCCCCCTCGGCCATGTCTGTACTTGACGCGGCTTCAGACTGATGCTTGACTGAACAAGGCCATTCCATTTGCCTAGTACACGTTTCCTTGATTCCTCCA
The DNA here is from genome assembly GCA_039654925.1 of Anguilla pacifica. Lineage (NCBI taxonomy): Eukaryota > Metazoa > Chordata > Actinopteri > Anguilliformes > Anguillidae > Anguilla > Anguilla pacifica. Next base: position 35,802,987 of record CM077294.1, on the reverse strand, counting down.
TCCTTGCATCCTTTCCTTGTGTCCTCTGTTGGGTGGAGCTAAGGGCCGAGGAAAGGATGCGAGGACAGGATGCAAGGAGTGAAAGTGAGCGACTGGAATGAGCCCAGCGCTTGGGGTATCTCCCTGTGACCACAAACACATTTCGATTTTAAGAGGGAATCGCTGGTGCTGTGAAGCCCCAGAGAGCGGCTTACTGTGCCAATGTCTTTGCCATAGGCATCACAGGATCAATGTTACCCTTACACTAACATTGCATCGAACCACAATGCAAAACCCCTACGTTTGAGTGACGCCAATGTTTCTGAACAATAAGCCTGGTGACTGCTAAAGTTAAAACTAGTGCTGAAAAGAAAATGAAGGATAAAGGGTGGATACACTGTTTAAATTTGTTACTTAAAGCTTTGGAAGGGGGGACCCCAATCTACTAGACCCGACAGGCTCCTCAGCCATCACAGGATTTTCAGTCCCATACCAGAATAAAGCAATAAATCTTCAATACCCAAAATATCCAGACTACAGTGCCACCATCTGTTACTTCTACTTACTAATGATCTACCATTTACTTTTTCTATCAAACTTAAACAACAATTATAATTTTTTAAAAATTGAACATCACATTTCTCCTACTGATAGCTGCAATTAGTATCAAAATGGACACTCCAAAATGTGCTCCAAAGCGAGAACTTCAAAAATCAAAACAAGTACAAAATCATCCACCAGGATGTCAGCTGCAGTACGAGCTTGCAGCAGCGTGTGGCGCCACTGAGCGCTGGCCTGTGTGTTGGTGGTGCTGCTGCTCATTACGGTGGTGAGGGGGGGGGGGGGGGCAACCAGACGGTCAGCTGACCTTGGGGAGGCTGCAGCGGGGTCCAGGCGGCGGTAGGAGGCGGGGGCTCCTGGGGGTACGGCCGGTTCACCTCGCGGCAGGACTGGCTCTCGCCCTTGGCAACAATGGCCACGGCGGCGACCGCGCCCACGCCGCCGACCGTGCACATGCGCCGGTGCCGCAGCAAACGGTCCGTCCGAGCGAAAGTCTGAGGAAGAGCAACAAGAGGAGCGCTTACTGTGCGCCTCTGTGAGAGTGCCTCTGTGCACCAGTTTGACAGGTGTGCATGTGTCCTTCCATGCACCTGCGCATGTTCATGTGCGTGCGTTAGTGTGTTAGTTTGCGCGTTTGTGTGTACACACTCCCTTACCTCCTGACAGCGCTCACACTGGTAGGGCTTCTCTCCGCTGTGAATGCGCTTGTGTCTCTCCAGGTGATACCGCTGAGTAAATCTCATGTCACACACGTCACAGCCAAACGGCTTCTCCCCTGAACGCAGAAAGAGTTTGTTTACTAGAAAATTCCATTACGTGACACTTATTAGAAACCCTTCACCAAAAATATTAGCGACTTTGAATGTACTGCATTATCTATAAAACAAAAATGACTGTAATGCTATAAATGTGCACTACTTTTTTTTTTTTTTTTTTTTTTTTTAAGCTAGTTGTCTGTTCACAAACAAGCAAAGCACAAACACAAACAAATTTAAACCTGCATGCAGAGGAACTCGGGAGGGGGGGGGAAAGAGGATCAAAATTCAAGGACGAGAGTGCACACTGCCCCCTGGTGGATATAAGGCCGGCAGTGCAGGACAAAAAGAATGTGATGCAACCTATATTCTGATACCACAGGAAATAGAGTAAGAGGATTGTGGTGATCAAGCATATGCACTGAGGATTGTGGACATCGTCCTGTCCGGTCTCTGGTGTATTCTGTTGATGTGACAACATCTCCTTCAGTTCAGTTTTAGTCTAAAGGGGGATAAATACTTGCAATGTCAGGTGCCCCCCAACCTTAAGGTATGTTTAGAGCAATACGGCACAAGTAGTGTTTATTTTTAAAAAAAGGTTTTATTTCAAGCTCATGGAAGCCCTGCGCTTTACTAAATACAATGTAAATACCTAGATCATGAGGGTACATATTAGTTTAACTTTTTATATAAGAACAATTACCATGTTGTTAACAAGATTTGAATATTTGTCAGGAAATACCTTTTTTTTTTTACCCAAGCAATTAATAAGAAACTACTTTATGGACAGACTGAGGATCACAACTGCATGCAAAGACTAATAAAAACTGCATAATGTTTCTCCTACACTAGACAGGCTTCCTATAGCAGCTTTCCTGCTATTATTACTGTTCATTCATATAAAAAATGAAGTACTTTATTCAACTCAGGAATAAAAAAGGAATGCTATATTCTAAAGTACTACAGATCCCTAAACATCATTTCAAATACAAAAAAAACAAACAAACAAACAAACAAAAAGCTACACTGGCTTTACAACACAAATCGAAGGAACGGAACTAGTGGAAACACCATTTTATTTCAAAACCACCACCACCCCCCCCCCCCCTTAAAATACTCAGAATAAGAATTCTTTGAAATGACATCTCTATTAACTTAAACCATGCCATTCCAGTGATGTCACAAATGAGAAATAACGGACCTTTAGACTAAACATGCAAATAAGAGAAACTAATGAGAACAATTACACTTCACCCCGTCCCAAAGCACTGAGCACTTATCTGATAGTGGACTTCCTGCTAGCTAGCTCTATATATATATATATATATATATATATAGCATAATTATATTATGAGCATTGAAACATCATAGTACAACCATAGCTCCTTTGTATGGTTTAGCATTCCAGCACCACTATTCCAATTTGACTACTGCTGCAAAAAGCCAACCCTATCCACTGAAATGCCCATCACTAATCTATAGCTCAGTACATTAGCCAACTAATAATCTAAATAACTGAAAATGAGAGATCTGAAATGGCCCAAAGATACAGACAGGCAACTTTGATCATCACAGGCTACACTAAAACAGGGGGGAGTGGGGGGTTGGATTGGGGGACTGGAAGTCTAAGTTTGTTAACACATGAAGAGCCTGCCACAGCTATGGGAATTCTCTTTGGTTGTTCACAGCAGAAACCTCAACATAATCACTACGTTATAAACACATGGATGCCAACTTCAGATGCATTGAAGCCATGAAAGCACAAGTAAAAGCGTAACATGATACATTTGGCCTGACTGTGATGTCAGTGTCCATTCAGATGCTAAATTGTAATCAACCTTTTTGTGAAGTCAGTCAGATACGCATTCTAAATTATTTCTGTTTGAGTCACAGTTCATGGAACTACAAGTACCAGGTGAAAATTCTAAATACAACTTGCTCCTTTGTGATGTCACAGTTTAGCCTGCGGGCATTTTAAACATCACAACTTCAGAACTGGCTGGCTCAATGCCACATCTGACGTTACAGGGCTTAATGTCAGATTTCGCTTTTCCAGCTGTTACACTACATAGATGTATACCCTTGTGCATGCATTCTACAGGACAGTTTTCGATGCTAAAGGAATCGAAACTGACAGATCGCTGACACATGGTTATACATAAAGAAAGACTGGTCTACGGCTGTGATGGGGTTGCTGTAGGTACCACTGAATCAAGTCGGGACCTCCCAGTGAGGCCCAAGTTAATTCTAACCTCAATGGAATTAGTTTGACTAAATGACAGGCAAGTGTAATAATCAACAATGATTGCTGAAATTAAAACCAATGTAAATAAGAAAACCTTCAGCACTCTTAGCATTTGTTACCCAAAGTTTAGACTAAACTACTGGAGTTAGATATGAGACAGAAGTCCCTGGTGGAGTGTCTTCCCTCATCCCCATGAAGTATAAAAGCTTGCACGTACTTCTATTCTTTTTAAAGCAACACTCTTTCTTAGACAATTACCTGGTCTTGTATCAAAATTTCCAGTGCTACTCATATTTCCCTTATCTTTTTCTTCTTCACCCCTTTCACGTGTGACTGACAGCACATAAAATGCATCTAAATAACAATAAAAACACAACGTTTTAAAATAATCAAAGGTACAAAAAAAAGTCTCACAGGAAATTAGCTGGTATTAAAAAAAAGAAAAAAAACTGCAGTATCAGTCTGCAGTCTGCGTGCGGCGCCACTGAGCACTGGGCAGTGTGACGCTGGTGCTGTAGCTCATTATATTTCCCCAGGATGCTGGTGGGGAGGGAGAGGGGGGGAGAGGGGGCAGTCAGACGGTCAGTCGACCTTGGGGAGGCTGTAGCGGGGTCCAGGCGGCGGTAGGAGGCGGGGGCTGCTGGGGGTACGGCCGGTTAACTTCGCGGCAGGACTGGTTCTCCCCCTTGGCAACAATGGCAACGGTGGCAACAGGGCCCACGGCGCCCACGCCGCCGACCTGGCACATGCGCCGGTGCCGTAGCAACCGATCGGTCCGAGAGAAGGGCTGAGAAAAACAACGAGAGGAGCGCTTACTGTGTGCGCGCGCGCGTGCGTGTTTCTGTGTGTACGTGTGTGTGTGTCTGCTCGTGTCTATGCTGTTTATATAAGGGCGTGCGCACAAGGATTCCTCTATAAATGTATAGTCACGGCCCTGGGGGGGGGGAAGTGTGTGTGTCTTCCCCACCGAACTTTGGAAAAACATATAATAGCCCCCCCAATATTTTCATGTTGTATTGGGTGGTAACTGTGAGTGTCCTCCCAAAAAACATTCTCAAGAAAAGTTCCTTTTAGTTGTCCCCCCCAAAGTTGAGATGAGATCTACACCATCAGTTACAGCCTTATTGGCTGAAAATGTCCATTGATAATTGTGCTTTTCTTCACATTAGGTGCAAAGCAGTAAGAAATAGCTTTATGCATCAGATTAAAAAACTGTGTCATCAGTAAGCTGATAATTACATTAATTTTTAAGAGAAGAAAAAAGAAATACTGGAAGCCAGAGCATCATTACTACAGGTTGACAATGGCTCCACCAGCTACCCTACTACGCCATGTTCTGGCACAACGTTGTTGCACTAGATTTTTGTATTTGTTCAGAAACTTTTATTTTCTTTGTCCAACCACCCAGCTGGAAAATAATACATCACAGACCATTGCAGATGGTTACTTTGGTCTAACATGACCATCACTTTGACCAAGCTAGTCTACTAGCAGCTTTTTTTTTATCATTAGTTTGCTTAAGCTAGTCTACCAGCAGCTTTTTTTATCATTAGTTTGCTTGAGCCAGCCTACCAGCACAGTTTTTTATCATTAGTTGGACTAAGTCGGCCTACCAGCAAAGCTTTTTATCATTAGTTTGCTTAAACTGGTCTACCAGCAGCTTTTATCATCATTAGTTTGCTTGAGCCGGCCTACCAGCACAGCTTTTATCATCATTAGTTTGACTAAGCTGGCCTACCAGCACAGCTTTTTATCATTAGTTTGACTAAGCCGGCCTACCAGCAAAGCTTTTTATCATTAGTTTGACTAAGCTGGCCTACCAGCACAGCTTTTTATCATTAGTTTGACTAAGCTGGCCTACCAGCACAGCTTTTTCATCATTAGGTTGACTAAGCTGGCCTACCAGCACATCTTTTTCTTATTAGTTTGGCTAAGCTGGCCAACCAGCACAGCTTTTTCATCATTAGTTTGACTAAGCTGGCCTACCAGCACAGCTTTTTCATCATTAGGTTGACTAAGCTGGCCTACCAGCACATCTTTTTCTTATTAGTTTGGCTAAGTGGCCAACCAGCACAGCTTTTTCATCATTAGTTTGACTAAGCTGGTCTACCAGAAAACTTTCTATAATTAGTTTGACTAAGCTGGCCTACCAGCACAGCTTTTTATCATTAGTTTTCCTAGCACAGTGTTTTATCATCATTAGTTTGACTAAGCTGGCTTGACCACTATAAAACTAGCACTGCCCGGTATGGTCCAGCAACAGACACTTAACTGGCCTGGAACTTCTGCGGGTTTTTTTTTCAGCAGTGCTTGTGTGCCCTGTGTGTGTTTGTACGTCAGGGTGTGTCTGTAAGAGTGTGTGCGTTTGTGGGTGTCTGTACATGTGTGTGTGTGTGTGTGTTTGTACATGTGTATGTGTTTGTATACACTCCCTCACCTGCTGACAGCGCTCGCACTGGTAGGGCTTCTCTCCGCTGTGAACTCGCTTGTGTCTCTCCAGGTGGTAACGCTGAATAAACCTCATGTCACACACGTCACAGGCAAACGGCTTCTCTCCTGAGCGCAGAGAGCGTTTATTTACGGATTTATTTACTGCTTTCTTACTTCAACTCTTTACGAAGCAGCTAAGAAAATCTTTCGTTCAAGGAGTTAGTGATGGCCCATTTCTACTGGGAGTGATTATGATAACTATAACGATAAATGGTCATGAAAATTAGCATTCATGCCAGAGAACCTCAACCTACGTATGCTTCCCCTACATAGTTGTGCATAGTAGTAATTGATTGGATGCATTTTCTGTTAGCAAAGCACTTTTCAACATGCTAAGATAAGCAATGGAAGTCATTACCATTCTAGTGACCCCATGCACACTTTTCATTGTACAGTTGACATGTACTTTCAAAGGGATTTGGAACAATAATTTTGTTATCGCTACAGTTATATTTCCCAGTGGAAACAGGCCTTTATACCATACATATGCTGTAGTCTATTTAAATGTAAATGAAATGGTCTGTATGATACTACTGTCCAAAACATGGGAAAGAGCCATAAATAAATAAAAAATTAAAATGGGTTGTGCATGTTTTTCATAAATGCATCTGAAGTCGTCTGGCTACAAATGGGCTGTACAATCGACTGACTCCGTTTCACAAACACACAACGGGGAGTTTAAACTCACCCGTAAAAAAAAATGTCACGCAGGGGAAAAAGAAAAGGATGGATCACAATGTAATGGCCTGGAAGAGAGTGCACACTGCACCCGTCTGGACAATCTTGGCTAGGGCACCAACCATCTTTAGTTATCGAGACAAAGTTTTCTCAAACATTTTGTGTTTTCTGTGGCGGGTGAATCCCGGAATGGGGGGGGGGGGGGCGTTGTTACCTCTTGTGCGGGGCCTTGGCATCGCCATGACAACGACCGGTTCAGTTTTACCGGCTGGTGAGCCAATCGGCACGTGTGGCCTGCGTTCCTGGTGCTCCGCGTGGACCCCTGGGGTGCCAATTAGGGGTGGGCGATTTATGGTGTGTTCCGGGTATACCCACTTAAGTTCATGCACAGTATGGTTTTAAGGACACGCGGGTGGCATTCTCTCGCTGACCTTTACCCTGCCCTAAACTGACTGGCTGCTATCTACCCACTGCACCACTCTGACACACTTGCTCTTACACAAGCGGTTGTGATGCTCAGCTTCTCATGATTTCATGACATCATGTTTGATATCAGTTTGACGTGGCATCATATTTGATATCCGTTCACCTCACGTTCTGCTCAGGCTAAAGACATTGAGCCAATGCTGCAAACACACAAGGCTGAGGGCCTAGAAATACTGCGATACTGCCAATGCGCCCGTCGGTAACACAGTCTCCACTAGGGGGAGACGGTCTACGGTCAGAGCCACCCTGGGCTCCAGCAGACAGCTCAGACACATTCACAAAGGTCACAGATATCAGAGACCATTCATTTGAAAATGTACACAGAAATGCAAAATAAAACTGGTACTGAACCCATCTGAAGAAACAAAGTGAAAACAAACATCCCTCAGACACAAGCACTCCATGCATCCACACGTATGATTCTAGAACAGGACTCTGACAAGCACTCCGTGCATCCACACATATGGTTCCAGAACAGGACTTCCAGGGAAATGTATTTTAAGAGCCCATGGGTACTGTATACACCTTTTCCAATTGTACAAAATACTCCAAAATAATTTCAACTGAGTGTGGCAGAGTGGTTAGGAAATACAAATGTTTCCATTTCATTAGCATTACAGCTATATTAAAATATTAAAATACAGTGTTAAATTACAGCATAAAATGCAGACATTTTTCTATTCACACAGCTTATATACTTATGATCTCACAAGGATCAAAACTTCCACCTTTGCACTTTTCACAATGGCATAAGCAAACTTTTTTTCCAGGTTGGAAGCAAGGAGGGATGGAGTTGGTGAAGTCTGAATTAAAATATTCAGCCCACAAGCTAAAAATTATTTACTCTTTCTGAACTTACACTATATGACCAAAAGTATCTGGACACCCCTTGGTCTGGGGCTGTTTTTCATGGTTTGAGCTAGGCCCCTTAGTTCCAGTGAAGGCAAATCTTAATGCTACAGCATACAATCACATTCTAGACGAATCTGTGCCTCCCCAGCAGTTTGGGGAAGGCCATTTCCTGTTTCAGCAAGGTCCATACAGAAATGGTTTTGTCAAGAACGGTGAGAAAGAACTTGACTGGCCTGCACAGAGCCCTGACCACAACCCCATCCAACACTGTTGGGATTAATTGGAAAGCCAACTGCAAGCCAGGCCTAATCGCCCAATCAGTGGCTGACCTCACTAATGCTCTTCTGGCTGAAGGAAGCAAATCCTTCCAGCAATGCTCCAACATCGAGCATAAAGCCTTCCCAGAAGAGTGGAGGTTGTTATAGCAGCAAAGGATGGACCAACAAGATATTAATGCCCATAATTTTGGATGAGATGTAGGATGTCAGGTGTTCAAATACTTTTGGCCATGTAGTGTACAAATACACCATTAAAAACTAATTTCAATATCAAAAAATATTTTAAGCATTTTACAATAATGCACTAGTTTCACTGTACAATTTAGCCACGTTGATACGGTGACTCCAGGTGAATCTGAGCCCCTGCAAGCAGTTAGGCTGTAAGCGGAGCCCTGAGTGGTAAGGGGCGCGAGGGTGGGACAGGAGGCGGGGTGAGGGGAGGGGCAGGAGGCGGGATGAGGGGGCGGGGCAGGAGGCGGGGCTCACCTGTGTGAATGAGGATGTGCCTCTTCAGGTGGTAGCTGCTCCGGAAGGCTCCGTAGCAGTGCTCGCACACGAAGTTCTTCTGCACCTTCAGGGGGCACTCCCCGTTCTCGTCCACCACCACCACCTGCAGGGTGCACCGCCCAAGCCACACACTTATTCCCCTGCACAGTCATGGTCGCCGCTCATCCAGCCCACGCCCTGACTCGATTGGGCAGGTGGGGAGCGGCTACAGGCCCTTCCCCCCGAGGGACACGCCCCTTTCTGTGCAAAAAGCATCAAACTCCCTGCTTTCCGGTTCCTGCGTTGGCCACTTTTACCGCATACACGCGCGCACACACACAAACACACACGCACTTATAGCAGGCCTGTTATCTACAGTTACTCCCAGTCCCACCCATTACCTTCATCTTACCTTGGGCGTCCCTTGGAGCCCCCCTCTTACCCGGCACACCCCCCTCTCATTCGCTCCGTTCCTCTCACTCTGACTCCCCTGTTCTCTCACTTTGCAGGGCGTCCCCGACTTCCTGTTCTTCTTCTTCAGCTGCATGTCAACACTCTCACGCATTTCCTTCTCGTCCAGGAGGCGGGAAGAGTGGAACTCTCCCTCCTTTCGGATCAGCTGGGTGGGATGGAGGGAGGAACACGTGATCTCGGGTCCGAACCAGCAGGCCGCTTCACCGTGCGTGCGTCTCGGACTTTTACAAAACAACAGTGTTCTCTGCAGGTTACTTATTGTCATTTGTATTTCTGTCCTAATATTGCAGCTTCTTCTTCCCCCTAGTTTGACTTGGCATAAGTTAGGTCAGAATAATGTTTACTGCGTGAACTGAACTGTGTTCTTGGCTATAAACAGCTGTAAGAAATGAGTATTGTATCTTACTGAACCTGTGTTTTGTAGTTGTCCAATGACCATGATATGAACTTTTGTACGTCGCTTTGGATAAAAGCGTCCGCTAAATAAATGTAATGAAACGTAATGTAATGCAGGTACCGTTATCCAAGGCAAATCACGGCAGGAGCGTTTGGACACGCATATTTGTATGTTGCGCCTGGATGTGCCTCAAGACACCCTCACCAGGCAGTTACAGGGGCTGCTCTGGCACCGCAGCGGTACATTTACTGCAGCGCTCAGGCCAAGACCAACGCGAAAGGCCAGCCGAGTGCGGAAAGCCAGGCCGCAGCCTTCCGCCACCCCTTTTCCGTGGCCGCCGCCGCCTCCTCGCCTCACGCCAGTGCTGCCATGTGCAGTACCACACGTCTGCTACTGTGTGCGCCACCAGACAACAGGCTTTCCTGCAGCCCCTCTCACATATTAAAATTAAAAAATGCATTACTATTAATAGACCCTCCCACATACTAATATTAAAAACTCCTTAGAATGGTAAATGGACTGCATTTATATAGCGCTTCTATCCAAAGCGCTTTACAATTGATGCCTCTCATTCACCCATTCACACACACACACACACACACACACACACACACACACACACACACACACACACACACACACACACACACACAGTGAAAGGCTGCCATGCAAGGTACCAATCAGCTCGTTGCGAGCAATTAGGGGTTAGGTGTCTTTCTCAGGGACATTTCGACATGCCAAGGGTGGGGGATCGAACCGGCAACCCTCCGACTGCCAGACAACCGCTCTTACCTCCTGAGCTATGTCGCCCCATAGAAGAAACCATGTCACAATGGCAAACCAAGTCAACAAATACTACAAGATATGGGGACCTTATCTTGACTACTTACAGCATAGCTGAATGTACGGAATTCATTTCAAATATTTTATTATAGTAACAACACATCACATTTACTGTTTTTCTACGTCAGTGTACAGAGCCATTAAAATGCTGAGTTTCATAAGGCTCTGAAGCCAATCTGTGCATGTCTGTTGTCATCGTTACATAATTTTCCTTTTTTTATTTTATCTTACCGTCTCTGCCTGTAGTTATAATTTGAAAAGTATGAAGATAATATGAAAAAAAACTTTAGAAGCAGCAAGAAGTCTCAATAAAGCAAAAAAAAAAAAAAAAAAAAACCTGAGGAGGGCAGACTCCTTTAAAGAAAACTCTTAAAACACTCTTGAATGAAGAAGCGTACGTATAATCCTGCATTCGAGAACAGGTTACAGAAGAGGAGTCCAACACAGCTGAGGGAGACAAAAGGCACATTCTGCTAATGCTTTGGACATAATCACAATAGCACAGCAGCCACTAGTATGTACTGAGGTAACATATGAGCACCTTAATGAGAATTCATAAGTGGCATACTGTGTGTGCCCTGTTCTCAGTGCCCCCCGCCCCCACCCGCACTCACCAGTGGTGGGCAGCTGACCCCAGATGGCAGAACCATGTGGCTCTGGGGGGCGTGGCCCTGCTGGGAGTGGTCCGGGCTGTCCCTCTGCCCCGGGCCCAGCTGGGACATCATCTTCTTCTGGCCGGCCATGGAACCGGCCTGCATCAGCGCCATACTGGATAAGACCGCCTCACAGCCAAGCAATCCTGCCTGCCCACGCAAACGAGAAGGGGGGGGCGGGGGGGGGAGGAGGGGGAGGCATGACACAGGGTACTGAAGCCAAACACACCCATACTCTCACAGAATTACCAAATGAACATCCTCAACGTACGGCTGCATAGACTACCTCACACACCTATAGATCCCACATGTAAAAACTAAAAGGACATTTCTTCAAATAAAAATAAAAAATTTTTAAAGAAAGAAAAGCATACATTCTTAACAGTACCCTGGAACTTCCTGTTTGAAAGCAAGCTTAAGTTCTGATGCAGGATCTGGCATGCATGTTGACTAGGATTATTTACATGGTTCACCATGAATTATGTTATGAATCTTTTTCCATTAGGTATATCATTACAGATAAATGGAATCACACTTTTCATACTTCAACATGTTCTTAATCAGAGGACAAATACAAACGTGTTAAGGAGCATTAGAGGTTTGCTGTAAAGCTATGATCAGAAAACGACAGAAGGTTCTCTTTGGTACCGAAGGAATAGGACATGAGAAAAAAAATCAAGCCGCATACCATACGTGAGTATCTTGGTATTTCTCTTCTGTGTTTAGCCATGTTCACCTGCATACTGCTGTGGTGACTGCATGATCATAATCTTCCAACAACAGGAGCCCTGCACCAAGCCCTAACCCTCTGAAGTTTCTATGGACATGCCAGCACAATGATTTACAAATATCTCATTTTTAAATGTACTTTATCTATGTGTATGTATGGATGTAGATATGCTGTGTGCGTGTGTGTGTAAACATATATACGTGAACGCTACAATTTATTGTACTGTGATGTCATGTCATTTTGTGTCATGCATTCATTTGCAACGCGGGTCGAGTCAAATGTGAAGGACAAATTTCCTTTAAGGGTAATAATGTTTTCTGTTCTACTAAATGGAGAATTTATAAATTATGTCTGATCTACACCTAATGTTGCATTTTAAGGCCATTCAGGCCTGGACCCAAAACAGTCCAGACCAGATCGATTTCTGGTCCGATGTTAAATGTGGCTGAAACAGGGTGGGCTTTTGTTTAACCTATTTTCATCTGTTCTTTTTTCTTTGTCTTTCTTTCTCTCTTTCACTCCGTCTCCTTATTTGATACACAGTTGTTCCAGCAGCCCCATCACACTTGGGGAAGGGCACAGTTCAGTAAGCTTTTCCTGGAGGGGCGTGCCTCCAGCTCAGCCAGGATGCAGTTACCTCGATCCACCAGAGGAGTCACTGTTCTACCGTGAGTTGGGACCGTCCCCTCCCCCCCCCCTTCCGGGGCGCAGCCACAGAGCATTATGCATCATCCCAGCGGGACGGGCAGCTGCTATCAGTGCTGCTGCCACCGCGATGAGAGGTCGCTACACTGAAAACCAGTGCAGGACGACACAACCAACATCCAGGCATCCGATATCGGTAATGTTTCAAACTGGTAGTACAGTCATTGCAATTTCACCTGGCCCTAGTAGTAACAAGCTACAATCACAAGGGCAGAGTACATTGCAATACAGTGAAAATCACACTGATTACAGAAGAAACTAAATATCGAACGCATAATACTCAACCTCCTCCAAATGGCAAGTTAAAATACATTTCAAAAAAAGCACACATTTCAAACCATTATCAACAGCCACCCTCCAGTACAAACTGGCACCAGCTACTCAGTGGCAGTAAGCTAATTAATAATGAGAAATAAAACATTGGGTATCGACAAACACAAACTGCTTTGATTCAAGAGAGACTGGGCCCTTATTCATCTGTACACAGGCATTACATGCACAATGGGTGCTTCACTCATACAATGGGGGAGAATGAATACCAGTAGGCCTTGGGTCAGTTATATTGGTAGAAATTAAGTAAAAATAGATTTAGAAATTTGGCATCCTGGAAGCATTTTAAGTACTGGCACAGAGAGCAAAATGGAGAGTTGTGAACCAGGAGGGGGGGGTGGGGGACAAAACATGGCAGCAGGCCAATATGCGCAATGATAATGCAACCTTACATACATAAAATTAATGAGGTCATTAATCATAATCACCACCGTCATCATCATTACAAAGGAGTACAGCACTGACCCATTTCATGTGGTCACGGACTGTGCTGCTAGGCAGGTGTGTCATCACAGTGGTTGCTCTGTCTGTGCGCTTGAAGGGGCTGGGGGAGGGGGGGGAGGAGTTGACGGGCGCAAATGGGACCGTCACTCAAAATGGTTGGTCTGACAACAAGCCACACCCACCCCAACCATCTGGCACCAAAACCTAGAGGGGGAGAGAAAGCGAGCAGATGAGACAAAGGTGTTGCACATACTACAAATAACGTTCATCCTAAAAGTTTTATACAATCTTACCGTCCTCCGGTTTACTGGTAGTGTAATAAAATAGCACGTCCATTACATTCTTCATGTTCTTATACGGCCGATCGAACGCATAATTTAAGAATGCTTGGCCATAAAAACCATGTTATCAGGTTAGCTATTCCACTGTGTTGGGCCCAACCGTGGGGTCACACTCAAGGTTATATATTGGAATGTTTCCGTTGCAAACTTGGCCTCTATAACGCAAAAGAAACGACGCCTCGAATATTAACACGTGCGATAAAATTAGAGTCTTCAATTACGATGGCTGCTAATCTGCACAATTTATGCCTATCATACGGTACCCGATTTTTAGTGCGATTTGGCTGTTTTACGCAAATTTCCAGTATCGGAAAGGAATCACGACAGTTTCAGCTTCATCTGGGCGCTATTTAGGAAAGACTGTCCTTGAATGTGATATGGTATCAGACTTTAGTCGGCTGAAACTCGTCAAATGTGCTAGAGGGAATTACACCCTATCCTTACACTTTGCTTTAGGATACTTTAGGCTACTGTTACTTCAACTGTAGATTTTGATTTTCAATAAATATTGTACTCAAGACGCATCCATTCTAAATAGTTCTGCATATTTCATCAAATGAACATTCCCGCTTGATTCAAGACTCTCGTTAGGACGCACCTATGCTCCAAACATCTTACAAAATGGAGAGGAAAAAAATCTATACAGAAGATTAAAGTTGAAGCCCTCCGTGGTATTCCTGGAAATATGTAACCCCCCAAATACACACACTGCCACAGAAAAACTGCCCCGTTTTTTTTAACCTAAGCAAGCGCTTATATTAAAAACACATCACATTCGCGCGCTTCCATTTACATCAACCAAACCAATAAGCGCCACTGTAAATGACGTTACAGGAAACATTGCGTTGTCTCCTGAAAAATCACATTATTTTCCACACCATTTCAATCCATATCGCTCTACATAGTAAATATCGACGATGCAGCACTTCTGGAGCTAGCTAACGTTACTAATATAAATCATCTTGCAGCGAAACATCTAAGGTTGTTGTACTCGCCCAACTATGATTATCTAGCTAATGCTGGATAATTTGACTGCACTTACAAAACTGCATCTCTAATTTAGAAGTGGGATTAGCCAGCTGCCCAACCAACACCAACTAGTCGACGTTGTTCACCATTTTTGCACGTAGAACACATGGTCAGCAAATGTTAGCCAAATACGTTAAAAAGTAATTTAAAATTAGAAAAATAAAATATAGCCATATCGTTGAATTAGCATAGCTATTTAGAGAACTAGGATCGGATTATCCAAATACTCACTGTATACAGCTTTCCGTCTAACAAACATTTGATATAACCTTAATCATAAGCAATGGACACATTTGTTAATCGTTAATTAACGTCACCGTTACACAGATACGGGCCATTAACGTCGAGTCAAACACTCGGCTTGATCAATTACCAAATATTTATCGCTGAGAAATTAACACCGACACACACTGATAATGCACGCAATTCAACATCTCACTGGCTAGATTCCTAACTATCAAACCAGTTGTAAAATGGCTAGCCAGCGATCTCCCAGAACTGCAAAGGATAGCTACTAGCACAGGTCAACTTTCGACCAAATCTAAATTGGATAGCTAGCTAGATGGCGATTGTTAGATGGCAAGATCGAGATAGCTCGCTAAGTACATCGACAGCTGCTACTAGTTTAGTTAAATGTTTATTATTTAATTCACAGCCGTCATCCAAGTTAGCTAGCAAGCCATCAACCCTGGGCCAAGTCCTAACGCTATACATGTCGTGTTGGCCGATAGTACTAGCCTCGCTAACTAGCCAGTTAGCTGCTCCCGACAGACCCTACCCAGTTTTACTAGCCAACGCTAGCTATCCTATTTCAAAAAATACCGAGCGATCGGCTTGTTAAGCCAACTTCATTTTAACTATGAGATTCGGGGAAACGTAAAGACGGCAAACCGAAACAGATTGCAGCCAAGTGCTTGAAAGGGAGTGGGGGACATTAGGGCGAATGCCAGACTTTGTGTGGTAGTGGTCCCAGACGCTGCGTAGCTAAGCCCCCCTCCAACAACACAACAGCCAGGGCGTGTGGGTCGAGTTCAGCTCACGACTGCCGAGCTTCGCAGCCTCAATTTCAAAATATAACCACGACTATTCGTTACTAGTCTACGACAAAACCCACGATGGAGATGGATAAATAACTAATATAATCGTTTTACCTTTTCGTCGCCTCGTGTTTCGCAGGTATTGGTCTCTTGTCCGAGTTCCAGTTTTTCTCAGTTTACAAACACAGGAAGCGCTACCGGAAGTGCTCCCCGGGGAGAGGGCCGCCACGTGACGAGAGACCCAGGGAAAATCAGCTTCAGCTTCATATCGGCCATGTTGGTTAAGGTGAAGCTGAAAAAAATGTCATCCATTTTGGCTGGATAAGCAGATACTCCGCTGAAAAGCAGGGGGGTTAGGGTTTAAGAAACGCCGCTTTTGATCCGATCAGCTGGGGCAAAATGGTTTCGGCCTGTTGAGCTATCGACTGGTAAGAATAGAAATTGAGGTATCCAATTTGATATTGCAATGAAAAAAGCCAAGGTGGTCTCTTAACTCTTTAAGGACCATACTCCATTTGTGCGTTTTAAGACCCTGCTAGCTCACACAGCAGGAGTTTTTGCGGTATATAGCGCCTAAAAAGAATTTGTGGAGCCCGGAGACAACTAAGATTGCGTGATCACAAATAAGACTGAAGATGTCAGTTATGCTTAAGGTTTTTTTTTTGTGCTTGAGGGAAAAAAACATATTGGGCACCAAAAACATGTAGTTACCATTTTTATTTGGTATTATACTTCTAACATACAGTGGCCGTTGGTCTATTGTTAGACGTCTTTATTGTTTTGCTTACATCCGTTACTGGTCATTCCAGTGTACTTACCACAATTCGTTTTTGAAGTGTTCAGTGATTAATTAACGAGATTAGTGCAACTCCAAAACATTGCATAAATCATTTCACGGTCAACTGACTTTTGACATTAATGACAGAACGTGTATTGGTCCTTAGTAATAAAATTTAATTTAATTATCATTAAATAAGTTTGTACAACAACTGTCTGGGCCTATCAAAAATACACTAAGACAGAAATAATTGACAAAAAATAAATAAAAATCCAGAAAGTGAACAGTCCCTTTAAGGTTTGTCAATGTGTAGAACGTTATGATTGATTCCATAAAAACTCATTCACCAAATGTACACGTTTCCAACCACGGGATTTTGAATTAAGTTAATTCTATAATACACACAAGCAAACTCTTCAGGATTATCTTAATTCCGCTCAGTAGATCTTTGTTACATTTGTGTGTTGCATTAAAAAGCCACACACATTTGACACCAGAACATAAGCTTTTCAAAACAGATAATGCTTAACAAGGACACAGTAAATTGTCCAGTGTTAATTGAACTCTAGCAGAGTGCATGCACATGAGTCCAATACGTGTGAGAGTTTAGAACTGGGGCATTTTAATGGGTTCCCTGTATCAATGGTCATGAAGGTATTGGGTTAAATTCTGAGTATATCAGATTAGTTGGGTGATCCAGAATTCCAGTAACCATAAAGCAGATATGGTTACCGTATAATTCAGTAGAGCTAAGTTGGGATGTCACCTTAGACACCAATTTGAGGTCCATAATGTTTTATTGAAGAAGTTGCATGTTCTGCAATTATGTTACGCAACTAGTCGCCGCTAATACGTATAAAGGAATGGAAACTGAATTCACTTGTTCTTGTTGGATTGCATAGTTCACACTAGACTATGACAACATTTTTTGGGTTTTTTATATTCAGCAACACTCACACCTGTCATAAGGTCATGTAGTAGTACTTGCTACATTAAACATGTGGTACTGGTGATTATTAATAATGAAATATTGATATACTCAGTCTGAAATTTTGTTATGATGATGAGGATAAGGATGAACAGAGATGGCACCATTGCTGTTCCATTAATAATTAATTTCCAGGCAAAGCACTAAAATTGGTGGAACTGGATTTTGGGTCTGGCTTTTATTAATGTTCTACCATTTGACATTTACTAATATTACTCACAAAAGACAAATGGTTTTGGGCTCTGGGGAGAACAGTGAAACAAATTTTTACACAGAGGTCTCGTATTTACAGATGCCCTATTTGATTTTGGAGTGGTCTGTTTTATTTCTGTGCTTTTTCAGTATTCTACAGTACTGTGGAATCATGCCACTCTCCTAATACTTATAACTGCATCACAGATTACAATTACAGTTTAGTCATTTGGCAGATGCCTTTAGCCAAAATGACTTGCAAAAGTGAATTTTACATTATACCAGGCCCAACCATAACAGATAAAGATTTTATTTTGTTCACATTTTTTTGTTATTCACACTCACAAGGTCCACCTTTTACATATGGTACACCATCTTTTTTTATTTTATAACACTTCAGTTAGTACCTCTTAATTGTCCACCAACTTGCCAGACTGTAGTCACATACTTATACAGTGAAGTCAGTGTTGTAGAAAGACAACATGGGAATTGCCCTGTCAACCATAACCCTCCCTCTATGTGCGGTACTATAGCCACTTAAAGTGGAACCTCCTGGTCAAAGCTGGAACATGGATAGTACTGAAATTTAGACTTCCCTCACTTCCTCAACAACCAGGGATTTAACTGGATGTATAACAAAGGACCACAAAATTCTGTATATTGAGAATGCTATAAAATCATAAATCACATGAACTAGTCATGAAAGTTAGTCAGACTGAGCCTGCTGTTTTAGTGATATTTTTGTGACATCACGGCATGTGGCATCAGACTAAGAAACAGTCCTCATTTGTTAGACGTTCCTGGATATGATCACATGGTTTGGAAGCCATTTTCTTCTGGTGTTTCCACCCTTTTTTCAAGCTGCTTACAAATAATAGTATTGTACCACCAGGTGGCAGTGTTATCCAGGGAGCAGTACTTCTGCAGCAGAAATAGACTTCCAAATTCTTGTGATGTTTGAATTCACGTGCAAAATGAGCTTTGAGACTATCTACAGCTATTCATTTGTGGATTCACCTTTTTTAAATTTACTTACAATAAAGGTTTTTCCGCTTTTTCTTCTCTGTTCAAGAGTGCCTGTAGTTTTCTAATTTTCATAAAAAGTGTGACCTGAGACTGCCTGATTGCTGAAGCTAAGCAGAGTGGATGTTTACCCACAGCCATCCTGTCACAACCTGCCAAGCAACATATTTCATTTTGCTGGATACAGTACTGCTGATGGAACAAACAATAGTTGTGCTCCTGCCTGCACCTCCAACAAGGGCACTTCATTTTTTTTAACTCACTTTTCTGCCGTTATGATTCCTTATGTTTTACTACAACTACAACTGCGTGATTTAGCAGTGTTTTACTGCAATTTACAAGAAATTTAAATGGTAAAATAAGATGTATGGTTTCAACATATAAGGGTAATTGGGGGGTTTATTTGGAGTTGCAGAGCTCGTTCACAATCACACACTTTCAGGGATATTTGTGATTTATAAATGCAGTGTAAATATATGTGATTTACAAAACCTTTTTTTCATCTGTACGCACATTTAATTAATCATACATGCGCGCCGTTGTTTAACTGGTCATACAATGCAATTTAGGATTAAATCCACACAAATTCTATGCATGAGGCACCTGGTTGCAACTACAAAGTGGCGTACCAGTACGGGGCAGTATTTCTTCTGGATTAAGCAAAAAAAAAAAAAACAAATGCACAAGACCGTTGTTAAGGACACTGTGCCACAAAGACTTTATTTTGACGATGTTAAAACGAGGTCCTGATTCACAGTGTCCACCATTTTGTGTCACATATTGCAAAGAGCTCTCTCAGTCAAGCCAGAACTCTAGCTTATCTGGCTGAACAAGTCAATCTCATCTCACAGCCGATGAGTGGTGATCATTCTGGTGGACGACACCTGCCATGCATCACTCGGGTAGGGGCTACCACAGTTTGATGACGAGTTCTGGATTTCCTATCGACGCAAACTACAACATTAAGCCGAGGAATTTGTATGCTGTTGAATGGGAGGCAATGGAATTTTTCCAGACCTGTCACAAGTGAGTCATTTTGCTCGCAAAATAAACAAGTCATATTTTGGAATAGTTCATTCATAATTCTTAGGCCGTCAAGAAAATATTCAGACGAAAATGCAAATGTCACAGTGTGTCCGTTTTGTGAAACATTTTATATGACACTACCCCTGGTCTACATGGTGGTTTCTTTTGTGTATGCATGAAGTAGGTTTGACATTTGTTTGGGAAGTTACCTTGCCAGATTGAATAACTCAGTATTACACCCAGCATTCACTATTCATAAATTAAGCTTATTTGTCTCTTGTGCTACACCTTGGTGGTGATCAAAGATAGATGGTACGAAGTTCCACATCACATATAAAGAACTTCAATTTTTAAATCAATAGTATGTGATGCACAATATTATATGTAATATGTATCCTGTACATATTTAGATTTCCTAGTCATAAGTGTGTCCTGTTTCCCCATACCTGTCTGAAACTGTGTACACTATTATAACAAATTAGAAAAGAGGACAGTCAGAACCCAGACCAGCTTAAAGAAATATACATGAATGTAACCAATTGCAGGCACTACAAAGATATTTAGAAGGTAAGGAGGAGTTTTTTCCTCATCTAATAACATTTAAATGAGCATTAAAGTTGATGTTCACACACATTAATTATAGAACATAAAACTTTGTTTCCATAACAATTTATTATTCCACCTAATTAGCTTATTTCTTTAATATCAATGTAAACAATCACACTGTAAATAGATGTAGTAAATTATGGAAATCATTATCTTCTCGGACAAAAATGAAATCCCTTTCATTTTAGAATGTATAAAATATACCAACGTTACCATTGTGAGCTGGTGAATTATTGATGTGTGGATGCTGTGGTTTTGTAGTGCAAGATAAATTTAATCTTTTTGCCTAATCCCATTATAGGTAGTATGCGTGCCACTAAAATTCAATATAGTAACGGAGCATGGAAAGGGTTTATATTGCAGTAAATTGGGAAGCAGTGTTTCGCAATCAAATGATCAATGAGTAAGCTAAAATATGTGGTGCCTATTTGCATCTTTGAGTATTCCTAAGTGGTCTAGCTACATTCAGGGAAATGCACTTGAAGCAATATGCAATCAAGGAATCAGATTTTCTTTTTCTTTGAAAGAAAATATTGGCCTGACCTATACAGTCAAATTAGTCACTACACTATACTTGCTAAATATCCTTAAAAGCATTAAGATGATAACGTTTACTTCCTACTGGGTCTAAATACTTAAAAGGCCATCTGAATTAAAGGTAAAAAATGTGTTGAGACATGGAAAGGCAAGTGTGGGCTTTGAATGACAGGTTCCACGTTGCTAAGTTACAGGTCTCTACCCAGCCTCTCAATCTCATCTAAGAAGAAGTCCATTTCCTCCTGGGATATCTGAGGGGAGAGGACCACCATGCGGAAGAAGTTGACCCTCCCTTTCTGTGGCTGATAGCCAACCATCATGCTGCCCTTTCGCATCATGCGCTCCTTTATGTTTGGCGCCACCTGGTGAGAGAGGAGTGTTACTACAGAAATGTCACTGCCTCTAAGACAGAAAAGTTGTCAAGAAAATTAAACCTGCATATCAGATGACTGACAAAGGGCAGTTCTAATGAGTGATATAGCATCACTTTCAGCTCTCACACATGCAAATAAAATGAGCTGTTATTTGGAAAAGAAAAGACAGGTGGAGTGAGTGGAGTTCACGGAAACCTACCTTTGACAACTTCTCTCTGTAATCCTCACTGTCTTCCATCCCTCTCAGACTGGGGGGTATGAACCAGAAACAGATGTTCACAAACTGTGGCTGTTTTCAAGAAGAAAAGAGAGAAAAAGTCAGAGAGCGAGTGAGTGAGTGAGTGAGTGAACGAGGGAAAGGGAAGAAGAAATGAAACTTGCATAAACCATTCAAAAAATCGTCCAGCAATTTAAAAACTGGCAGCAAAACATATTAATCTGAGATTATTGCATAATTGTTTTATAGCACTACGCTGTTTATTTAAGACCTTTTTTTGGGTGTGAAATTTTTTAATGCTCCCCCAGTTTAGAATGGTCAATTATGCACTGTGACATCACAACAGGAGAGACAAGGAGGCAGACAAGCATGTGCTGTCCTCCAAAGCAGGTGATGTCAGCCACCATTCTTACTACAAATCACTTGAGTTGATTAGATGTGGCCCTGCGGAGCTACCAGCCACAGCTGGCACTGGCACAGCTGAGATTCCATACCAGACCCTGAGCCCCATCCACATGCGCACCAGTGCCTTAGCAGGATGAGCCAGCATCCCTAACCATTTTTTAAAAGAACCTTTTTTCCTCCTAATATGGAAGACCAAAACTGGTAATGCACCCAGAATGCAGTGCTCCTGGTACAGACACTCTAGCCTCCGTGATGCTTTAGCATAAAGGAGTTCACCCACCTCATTAACCAAGCGAAAGCCTTCTCTCTTTTTCATCTCTTCAACAAGGTACCTGCAGACCATTAACAAGGGGCACAGACAGACAGAAAACTCCAATAAAGTTGGTTTGACATGTACAGCAATTGCAGATCTAGCATTTATTTCAGTGTGCTTTGCTCCATTGATTACCCTGGCCCAGTCAGCTAACTAGCTGTATACAAATGTTGGTTCACTCATAGATTAGTAGTTGAGTTTGTTGGTTTTCAGTTTCACCAGACCCAAGGGAAGATGAGATAACTGTGTAGTCACCTTCTTTAACTGATAAACTGCCAAGTAACAAAAGGGAAATCATCAGACTGTCCAGAACCAGAACTGTAGATCCCCGATGTCTCTAAATTAATTGTCAAAGTGTCCATTTTCACCTGTGTCAAAAATGATTTCCAGGTCGTACAAGTTCACCCTCACCAACTTGGTATTATGTCAAAGTCTCTGTTTTTGAGTGAAGGCCTTCAGCCCTCCCACCTGGTTTTCAATGAAGGCCTTAAGCCCTTCTACATGGTTTTGGTTGAAGGTCTCCACCTTCTGTATCTGGTTTTGATTTAAGGCGTTAAGCCCTCGTACCAGGTTTTGGGTGAAAGGCCTCAGCTCTTGTTCCTGGTTTTAGGTGAAGGCCTTAAGCCCTCATACCTGGTTTTGGGTGAAGGCCTTCAGCTCTTGTACCTGGTTTTAGGTGAAGGCCTTCAGCTCTTGTACCTGGTTTTGGGTGAAGGCCTTCAGCTCTTGTACCTGGTTTTAGGTGAAGGCCTTAAGCCCTCATACCTGGTTTTGGGTGAAGGCCTTCAGCTCTTGTACCTGTTTTTAGGTGAAGGCCTTAAGCCCTCATACCTGGTTTTGGGTGAAGGCCTTCAGCTCTTGTACCTGGTTTTAGGTGAAGGCCTTAAGCCCTCATACCTGGTTTTGGGTGAAGGCCTTAGGCTCTCATACCTGGTGTAGGCGAAAGCCTTGTCCACACGCTCCTCCAAGCCTTGAGTGCCTACTGCTTTCCACATGAGCCACAGTTTGAGGCAGTCCACCTTCCGCCCACACTGCACAGACTTGTCCCCCGTGTCCAGGCTCACATCGTAGAACTTGTCCTGCTGGAACAGGTAGGTCGCGTTGGCACAGTGGCAGCGTTTCAGCAGGTTCTGGCAGGGCAAAAAAGCACACCAAAAAAAGGATGAGTGGTCACAGCAGGTTCCACACAAGTTCCAGAGTGTGACTGACTGACGTGGGGAAATGATAATGGAGCATAACACAAAGGTAGAATCATAATTCCACAGTGGTCTCCCTTAAGACAAAGAGGTAGAAATGGCATGATTGTGTGGGTGCTTCTCCTAAATGTTTTTGTTTTCCCCTAATTGTTGCCTGTGCTTTGTGCTCTGTGTTTTTATGACCTTGTTGCCTTTTTGGCTGGACCGCAACAGCGGGGCCAGCCCTATAAACGCGAATGTCTGTGAGTGACTGAGTGATGAAGTTACACCATTGGTCGGCCGAGTTATGAAGTTACACCATTGGTCGGCCGGATCACATGTGTTAGGTCCAGCCATATACTAGGTTACAACCTGGTCTTGTTATTTGTGTAATATGGCTGCTTCATGAGTTCCTAGGGTAACATGTTGAGGAACGGAAGCAGGGTTCTTCGTTACCGTGGTGTCCTTGAGCAGAAAGACGGAACACTGCAGTCCTGTCAGAAGCATCTTGTGAGGGTTCCAGGTCACTGAATCCGCCCTTGGGAACACATGTAGGATAGGCAAAGGCTTACACCAAACCTTTCACCCCAAAGACTGATATCAAATTATCGGAAGCATTTGGTTGCACTTATTGCAGCTAAAGGTGGTGCAACCAGTTAAGTTTAGCAGGGTGTTTACTTTTTCAAATGGGTGATATGGGTTTTTGATAACTTTCTTTCGTTAAACAAATAAAATAAAAATGTAACAAATATGTTTTGCATTAACTCTGGTTCCTTCAGTCTAATGTTACATTTTGCCTAATGATATGAAACCATTCAGTGTGACAAATGTGCAATAATAGAGGAAATCAGGAAGGGGCAAATCATTTTTTATGGCACTGTAACATTAGGAATGCAGTGAATTCTGGGAGAACTCACCTCTCAATTCCATTCAACAGGTGTCTGTACTTCTTGGATAAGAGCACACTGCCTCCCCACGCTGCCTAAAGGGAGGGAAACACATTAACCAGAGTTAAGCACCCAAACCTGAGACAAAGCAGAGAGCAATTCAGTTCTCATTACAGTCTTTTAAAGCTACTGCATTTCATTTAAATTTAATATGGAAAAGTATAAAAAACAAACAGAAACTGTTAAAGCGTAACACACAAATGTCCCATTCCTTCTTTTATTGAGAATTCATAATTGAAAATTAAGATCTAATAAAAAATGTGTATCCTTGTGTGGGGATGCATTACTTGTGGCAAATTTAAATTTAAATGTAGTAGAGCAATGATTTACAGCAAGGCCTGATCTCTTTTTAATCCCTTTCCCCCCAATTTGGAATGCCTAGTAGTGTGTGTGTGTGTGTGTGTGCGTGTGCAAGCTGCGATTGGCATCAAGGATGGCACATGCTTGTGTGAACTCTCACAGATGAGTGGCAGAGATTACAGCAATGAGTGCTGATATACGTATATAGACAGTCAATCAGAACTCATTCATGCAAGCTCCACCACCCATCCAGGAGAGTGCAGACAAGCATGCCCTTCCTGATGCGAACTGCCGCTCCTTGTCACACAACAGTTCAAAAGTTTGGCTCGCACAGACGTGAGTTGGAGGAAGACAACTCGTGCAGCTCAAAGGGATCCTTACATTTCTGGATTTTGAAAAAATATTATTTCAATTTTAGTGCATGTTTTTGATTGGACCAGACAGTGTTAAGTGTGATGGAGGACATTTTAGATATTTAGAGGTCTTTCCAACACCCTGTCGCCTTTACAGTGGCAAGTATCAACCATTCAGAGGTTTGGAGTTCAGTAACCCAAGTAGTAAGCAAGTAGTAACACTTCATGCAACTTCAAAGCAGCTTGTACGGCAGCATCACATTTC
Organism: Anguilla pacifica; assembly: GCA_039654925.1. Taxonomy (NCBI): domain Eukaryota; kingdom Metazoa; phylum Chordata; class Actinopteri; order Anguilliformes; family Anguillidae; genus Anguilla; species Anguilla pacifica. Next base: position 35,777,695 of record CM077294.1, on the reverse strand, counting down.
CAGAGGCTGTCCATGTGAATACATTAATTTAATAGCATTTATTCAGAAATATAAACATAAATATCAGTTCTCATATGCTAGTGCAGTGATGTGAAAAAAGACAGTACACCCTCTTTCAGTTTCAGTTTCACATATTAGGACATAACTATCCCTCGTCTAGTATCCTGGGCATGTACCTGGTACAGTCCGGCAGAGATACAGTCCCACTGAGATACAGATACAGTCCCACTGTGATACAGCTCCACAGCCTTTACATATTAGGACATAACTATCCCTCGTCTAGTATGGGCAGAAATTAGTGCCAGCAGAAACTGAATTTGAATCTCATAATTGTCATAATTTAGTTTTCTGCAACACGCATCTGGGTACTTAGAGAGAGACCCAGAAAGTAAACTATTCCTTTAAGAGGAAGACATTGAGGAACCACAGCTGCAGACTGTATGTTTCCTTGGTAAATGTTTTACTGTGATCCAATATAGGAGTGAACCCTGCAAGTGTGTGTAGCTGTGTAGAGAATTAAGCCAGAACTATTGTTGGAACCAAAGCCAGATTGCACACTGGCTGTCCAGGACTGGAGTTGTGCACCCCTGTGGTAGGAAATTTGACTTAGTGTTTTTCTTTGTCCTGCCAGTATGACCCTGATATAGTTGTTATGCAGAGGAAAACAACAGTGTGTTTACTTCTGCCATCAGATTTCGCTGTCATGACCAGTTAACCTACGGCAAAACGATAAAAACTTTTAGTAAACGTTTGTGTAAAAGGGCATCCACTCACATCCACATGCATCCACAGCCCGTGCTTCTCACAGACACTGGCTATCCTGTCCAGTGGGTCGAAGGAGCCCTGGATGGTTGTGCCTGATGTGGCGCTGACCAAAAATGGCACTGCCCCCTGGTGGGGGGAAGGGGAAGAACCAGGTGATGACACGTATACTCAAGACCAGTCTGCCATCAGCAAACAGCACAATTTCACTGATAAAGGCAACAAGCAAATACATCAGACATCCAGAGAACCGGAACAGAAAACTGTTTTTTTAGAACTTAGCTGACACTACAGTTTCCCCAAGGAGGGGAAGATGAACTGGCCCTTTCTGAAGCCGCAAACTATGAAATTGGATTGAGTTGGTTTTGGAAAACTTGCCTGCATTCTAGCAAGCTCAATTTTCAGGTCTAGGTCTTCTGGAATCATGCGGCCTCTGAGCGAGAGAGATGGAGAGACAGTGAGAGAAAGATAGAGAGAGAGAGGGGAGAAAGAGAGCAAAGAGAGAGAGAGGAGAAAGAGATAGAGTGAGAGGAGAGAGAGAGGGGATTATGGACAGAAAGAGAGAGGGTGAGGGAGAGACAGATAGAACATGAAATAGTCAAGGGCGTTAAAACACAGGGCTTGTCACGCATGTGCGAAGGGAGGTCGATTGGAGGTTCAGTACCTTTCATCCACGTTCACCAGGAAGACGTTCTCCAGCCCGATGCCTTGAAACGAAGCTGCTTTGCAGATGGAGTAGTGGCCCTGGACACAGAGGCGTCTCGTTATTCATTTATTTTAACCCCACCCTTTTCTCCCCAGTCATACATACACTCACTGCGCCCCTCCACTGTCGATTCAGGGGGAGCACCACCAACAAGCTTCCAGCTGCTAGTCTTACTCACCCCCTTCTTCACTCGCTCTGTCAGACTCAATATTCTCTCCCTCCCTCCGTCCCTCCCTCTGTCCCTCTGTCACTCACCTCTTGGGAAGTGAATACAGCCAGGCGTGGGACGGCCCACAGCCCCCGCAGTTTGACCTGGGGGAAGGCGCGGTAGCGGGCCAGGTTCATGGCGTACATGTTGGAGACGGAGCCGCCGGGGCAGAAGATGCCGTCTCCCGCCTCCCAGCCCACCAGAGAGCGCAGCTGGGACAGAACCACTTCCTCCATCAGCACAAACACCGGGGCCACCTCGTACGTGTACCTCAAATGCAGAACCAGGAGAGGGGACAGTCACAAACACCGCCCCCTCAAAGGCAACTGCACTGCCAAACCCTGCCCCCGCAACAATGCTGCCAAATCCTGCCCCCCCCCCCCAGCAACTATACTGCTAAACCCTGTCCCCTGCAACAATACTGCCAAATCCTGCCCCCCAGCAACAATACTGCCAAACCCTGCCACTCCCCCCAGCAACAATACTGCCAAATCCTGCCCCCTGCCCCCCCAGCTACAATACTGCCAAACCATAACCCCCACAACAATACTGCCAAATCCTGCCCCCCCAGCAACAATTCTGCCAAATCCTGCCCCCCCAGCAACAATACTGCCAAATCCTGCTCCTGCCCCCCCCCCCCCCCCCCCCCCCCCGCCCCACAACAATACTGCCAAATCTGCCAAAGACACAGACCTATCTGTTTTTCTTTTCTTTTTTGTCGATCAAAATTCTGTGGGTGCATGCTTGCCTAGCTGAAGAGATCAACTCACTTCTCACTGCCTTGTGTCACAACCAATGTTACCATGCTGTTTTTGGTGTTTTAACAGTGACTAAAAATTTGTGTATGTGTACCACAGGAGGTATTCCGTGACCCCAGACAAGGAGTTGCTAACTTATGGCTAACTAGTAAATGTCTTCCTCTCTCTCTCTCTCTCTCTTACTGGCTGGTATTGAGTGTTTCAGTGAGGAATCGTCCCGCCAGGGCGTGGTAATCCACCCCTGCAAACAGCTGGTTGAAAAACAGTGGGTGACCTGAAGACCAGAAAAACAGGAACCATATCACTGTGTAAGCCAAGAACCTCCTCACAGACGAAGATGAGGATATGCACAAAGGACTTGTGCAGTGGACATGTGCAGATGAGGACGTGCACAGAGGACATGCGCAGTGGACATATGAAGAGGACATGTGCAGTGGACATGCAAAGAGGACATGCTCAAACAAGCACATGCACAGAGGACGTGCGCAGTGGACATGCACAGAGGACGTGCGCAGTGGACATGCTCAAACAAGGACATGCACAGAGTATGCACACAGAGGACATGCACAGAGTATGCACACAGAGGACATACACAGAGGACATGCACAAACAAGGACATGCACAGAGTATGCACACAGAGGACATGCACAGAGGACATGCGCAAACAAGGACATGCACAGAGTATGCACACAGAGGACATGCACAGAGGACATGCACAGGCGAGGGCCGGCGGCAGAGGCCTACTGGTCTTGACGCTGTACTTGGCCACATCTCGCACACGCCGCAGCAGCTGATCATGTGACTCCCCGCCATCCCGCAACTCTAGGTCCAGGATCGCCCGCAGCTCCTCTGGATCCCTCCATTCGCAAACCTGCCGAGAGGGGGAGGGGGGTGAAGACACCTCACAATGTCCCAGAACCACACCCTCCTTCCCCTTCTCCGAATCCTTCCCGAATAATCACTTCCCCAAAGCTCCAAAGACTTCCCAACTCATCTCTGACCAAAGCTCATCACGTCACCAAAGCGTCCCCTTCCATAGCACTGACAGGCGTCGTGCGTTACGCCAAATGGCCAGCAGTCTGAGCCCTTCCATTTCTCACTGTGAGCAGGTGGATGCAGCCTCCAGCCAGAGGCAGAACAGGCAGGACCACCATGGCTATCGGTGAGTCACTCATTTCAACCAATCGTTGAGTCTTGCTGTGGCAAGCAAACATTTTGATTGGTTCCAACTTTTTTCCTCACTAGCTGGTAACTTTCATTTGCTACACTAACATGCAAATATTAAGACCTGGGAAGACTAAAAACTGCTAGGAAGTTTGAGAGTAATTTCCATTAGAGGTCTGTGAGATATCTAATATTGATGTATATATGGAGAGATAGAAAGAGTGTTTTTGATATTGGACAAAATATCTTCCCCGCATCCAAATAAAATCCAGAAAAACAAGAAAAAGACAATGAGAAAGAAAGCAAAGAAGGGGGGTGCACAGGCCAGAGAGCCACAGAACCAATAATTTAGAAACACAAAAAAGAAAAGAGTAATCATCACCTTCTCCTTGGTATCAGTACCCTGACACAGCGCCTCCTCCAGGATAATCTGAAAAGCTTCCTTCAGGAAGTGCTGTCCCTCAGCGTGGTCGGGCAGCGGCCCATTCAGATGCTGACCATTCTGGAGAGCTACCGGCACAGGAACGCCATCTACATTTACACCAAGACCAACAATCACATTAACATCTACATTTACACCAAGATCAACAATCACATTTACATCTACATTTACACCAAGATCAACAATCACATTAACATCTACATTTACACCAAGATCAACAATCACATTAACATCTACATTTACACCAAGATCAACAATCACATTTACATCTACATTTACACCAAGATCAACAATCACATTAACATCTACATTTACACCAAGATCAACAATCACATTAACATCTACATTTACACCAAGATCAACAATCACATTTACATCTACATTTACACCAAGATCAACAATCACATTAACATCTACATTTACACCAAGATCAACAATCACATTAACATCTACATTTACACCAAGATCAACAATCACATTAACATCTACATTTACACCAAGATCAACAATCACATTAACATCTACATCTACACCAAGGTCAACAATCACATTTACATCTACATTTACACCAAGATCAACAATCACATTAACATCTACATTTACACCAAGATCAACAATCACATTAACATCTACATTTACACCAAGATCAACAATCACATTAACATCTACATTTACACCAAGATCAACAATCACATTTACATCTACATTTACACCAAGATCAACAATCACATTAACATCTACATTTACACCAAGATCAACAATCACATTTACATCTACATTTACACCAAGATCAACAATCACATTAACATCTACATTTACACCAAGATCAACAATCACATTTACATCTACATTTACACAAAGATCTACATCACATTTACATCTACATTTACACTGAGATCTACTTTCACATCTACATTTACACCGAGATCTACATTCACATTTACATTTATACCAAGATCTATATTCACATCTACATTTACACCTAAATCTACATTCACATCTACATTTACATCGAGATCTACATTCACATTTACACCAAGATCTACATTCACATTTACATTTACACCGAGATATACATTCACATTTACACTTAGATCTACATTCACATTTACACTGAGAGCTACATTCACATTTACATTTAAACCTAGGTCTACATTCACATTTACATCTACATTTACACCTAGAGCTATATTTACATTTATACCCAGATCTACATTTAGAGGGCAAAACTTTGGGGCATCTTTGTCTTCTTCACTAACTCACCAGGTAGCGCGTCTACCTGCGACACTTTTGGATGAGTGACAGACATGGGTTCAGATTAAAGCACTAAAATTAGACAAATTGATGTGACACAAATTTTGAGTGACAACATTACCTTCAGATGATAAGATTGAAAACACAGGGCCAAGCTACTTGAAAATTTCAGAAACACTGGGTAGCATTGCTTTGGAATACAGCTTGTTTAATTTGTGTGAGCTAAGATAGGCAATATTGTTTCATGCAACTTGGTGCAATATTGATAGCAACACTTTTAATGGCAGGCCTAGATTTGAATTGATGACAGTGCTCTGTAGGCTATGTGTGATCAACTTGGCATTTTTGTACGTTGAAAACGTGTTTTTCATCAGATCTATATTTACATTAATATTGATACCTAGATCTGTATTCACATTACATCTGCATCTGTATTTACACCTATATCTACACTTACACTTAAACTTACACCTAGATCAACATTTACATTTATATCTACCTTTGCACCTAGATCTATAATTACTAGGGCTGGCCGATATTACACAATAACTACTGAATGCAATAACACTCATCTCCACCATGTGGTGTATTTCCTTTCTTTGTATCTTTTTCTTTAACTATACCTGTTGTGGTAGTAAGAATAATAATAGCTTTATTTGTATAGCACCTTTTATACAGAATGCAGCTAAAACTGCTTAACAGGAATAATAAAACCAAAGGCAGACAGGAAATAACACAATGCTCATAGTCAAGTATACTATTTAAAAACATACCACGAGATTAAGAAAAGGAGTAAAATAAAATATTAACAAAAATAATACATAACAAAAAATTAAAATGAAAAAAAATGAAAATTAAAAAGAAAAACAATGAAATATTAAAATGAGAATATAAAACGAGAATAAGCAATAAAACACAGAGCAGAATAAAATAATCTATTAAAAGCCAAATTAAAAAAGAATGTTTTGAGCTGCTTTTTAAAATTTCCAACTGAGTCTGCTGTTCTAGTGTTTTCTTGGAGAGTGTTTTGGTGTGTAGTAGCCCTCTCACCACTTGTTTGCGTTTCCCTGCAGGTATGTTGAGTAAGATGTTGAGTAAGCCTGTTGTGGACGATATGAGTGCTCGAGTTGGCACATAAAATGATAGGCAATCTTGGATATAAAAAGGTGCTAAACCATGAGTAGCTTTCTAGACAAGTAACAAGATTTTAAAATCAATTCTAAAAGAAACAGAGCCAATGTAAAGCAGCAAGGACGGGTGTAATATGGTCTCTTTTCTTGGTTTTCAGTAGGAGCGTTCTGAATAACTTGGAGTTTACCAATAGACTTTGGGCAGGATGGTAAAAAGTCCAAATGGCTAGAAATAACAGCATGTATCAGTATCTTGCCGAGTAAAAAAAAAAAGATCTTACTTACTTTTTTCTTAGGTGAAAAAATTCAAACTTGGTCACGTAGTCTATGTGTGATTTAAAATCGAGGTTGGCATCTGAAATAACTCCCAGGTTTCTGACTGCAGATTTTGTTTGTTGAGCAAACATCCAAACTTCAGAGGCCTTGTGAAATGCTGCCAGAGAAAAAAAATATCACCACTGATATTTACTGGATGTCGAGAAGACAGCCAAACAAAAGCAAGGTCGGATATCTTTCATGCAATCATGTGATGTGTTTTTGTCAATCACATGAAAGCTGCAAGGCCTTGCTGCCGATGGGCTGTTTTTATCAATATCCAATAGATAACAGTGGTGACCTTTTCTCCCAGAAAGCATTTCACACAACCTCTGAACTTTGGATTATATCTGATTACTACCGCATCATGTGTAATTAAAGAAAAAGGATGAAAAGAAAGGCAGTGCACCGTGTTGTGATGATGATTGTTATTGAATTCAGTCATTATAGTTGTGGTATATTGCCCAGCCCTAACATGTACATTTACATCTACATCTACTTTTACACCTAGATCGGCATTTACATCAGCATTTACACCTGGATCTACAGTTACATCTACATGTGTACCCTGATCTACATTCACAGCAAGATCTGTATTTTCATTTACACCTAGATCTACATTTAGATTTACATCTACATTTACACATAGATCTACATTTACATCTAGATCTACATTACACAAAAATAAATTCAAATTTATATTTATATTTACACCTAGATTTACATTTACATCAACAATTACACCTAGATCTGCATTTACGTTTACACCTATATTTACACTTACACATAAATCCACATTTACATTTAGGCATCTAGGAGATGCACTTATTCAGGCGCACTTATATTACAGTCATAGTCAACAATACCAGCATCACTTAGACTAGAGATGTCCATGTCAGTTTGAAGTAGGGGAAAGTGGGGCCAAATGTAACATAGGGGAAAATGAGTAACCAGGGGAGAACGTGGCTGGTTGGCACAGGGGTTTTTTGGCACACAGCTATTTTCTAGTCCTTTGAAGGTCACAGACAAACTGTAACATCAAAATATTTTTCTTGAACTGCAGTCATGTATCATGTTAAAAAAAAACTGTGAGGCAAACATTTCAGTTTTGTTGTATCGAAATAAAAAATATTGGTGCTCACATTAAACGTATCATAAAACCATGTTTAAAATGTATTATTTCTACTAGCATCTTTTATTTGAAAGTCTGTGATGAGTGACGTTAGTCGGGTAACTTCATATTATCACAGAGGTGGGTCCCAATGCGAATGGGGTTGTTCGGCACACTGATTTTGGTGTTGTGCCAGCCAACCCTGGTATAGACGTGTTTCAAGCAACCCCAGTTTCAACTCTATTTTATACTATATTTATTATACATTTTATATTCAATATACTTATTATATTTAAAATAATTACATTAAATATTCATATCTTCCGTTTCTTATTTGAATTAAATGTTCTATTGGTTGTTTCATTCTTTGTAACTATAGCATTTTAACATTGCACCAACCAACCCTATAATGTGCACCAGCCAACCTCGGGTTGGGGCTGGTTTATAGCTGAGAACTTTTCATTTGCTAGAGGTCAGAATATTCTAACATAAATTATTCCGGAGAAATATGGCAAAGAGTGACAAGTTTGCAAACCAACCCGTCTCCCCTACTTGTATGCCACCAATAGCAGAATACAGTCAGCCCAAGCTAGAGTGTTTTTAATGGACTCCATCATGACATCGCTTAAGCATCTACATCAGGGCAGGAAACTAATGTCTTTCGTTTACTGGCCACAGTGGCTGGCGCATCCCAAAATGCACAATCCAAGTTCACTGTTTTACCTGAGAACTAGATATTTAGAATAGAACAGGACTGCCAAATGATGGGTGGTTACCTGCCAAAGTGGCTGGCAGAGTTGACAAAACAAATTTTATCTGTGCCAGCATTTGGCTGGAGGCTGCTGTAATTTTCCACCCCGATCTACATACTATGCAATGCACAAAATAGCGTACAATGACAAAATACACAGACGAGACATACAAACATGTACTTACACAATGCAGAATAGATAGCTCAAACGATCAACAGCCATCTGTATTTGTTCACAGAAAATGAGGAATAGAAAGAGAACCACTGACAGGGGTCCCCAGGGAGGTCTTTGATATGTTAGAAATTCAAAAAATGAAATTAGCAACCTGATGTCAGTAGATTATTGATTACTCTACTGTAAATGCAAACACAATATAACACTGTAATTGCTCATTTCTGTTTCCGCTGTATGTGATGCATTGTGTCCCATCTGTTTTTGATGTTGATTGATGACCACGGTGATGCAGTGGGTAGCACTGTCACCTCACAGCAAGAAGGTTGTAGGTTCGAATCTCGGCTTGGGGCCTTTCTGTGTGGGGTTTGTATGTTCTCCCTGTGTCCGTGTGGGTTTCCTCCAGGTACTCTGGTTTCCTCCCACACACCAAAGACATGCAGGTAGGTTAATTGGAGACTCTAAATTGCCCATAGGTATGAGTGTGTGAGTGAATGGTGTGTGCCCTGCGATAGATTGGCGGTCTGTCCAGGGTGTATTCCTGCCTCTCGCCCAATGCACACTGGGATAGGCTCCAGCACCCCCTGCGACCCTGCTCAGGATAAGCGGGTATGGATAATGGATAGATGAATTGTAAAAAATTAAATTGTACTGTAAAAGCTCGAACTCAGTTTAATTAGAAGTTAAATTAAATTGCCCATAGCCTATCCATGCATTAAAAACAAAAAGTATAAATGCAATAAGGCTTGTATATGATAGGGGGGAGCTTTAATAAACTACATGGCCATAAGTACGTGGACACCTGAACATCATAACCATATGTGCTTGGTGAACATCTCATTCCAGAACCATGGGCATGGAGTTCACCCCCCCAGCCCCCCCCCCCCCCTTCCCGCCCTTTGCTGCTATAACAGTCTTCACTCTTCTGGGAAAGCTTTGCACTACGTTTTGGAACATGGCTGCGGGGATTCGCTTCAGTTCAGCCATAAGAGCATTAGTGAGGTCGGGCACTGATGTTGGGCGAGAAGACTTGGCTTGCAGTCGGCGTTCCACTTCATCCGAAAAGTGTTTGATGGGGTTGAGGTCAGGGCTCTGTGCAGGCCAGTCAAGTTCTTCCACACCAAACCATTTCTTTATGGGCCTCGCTTTGCACACGGGGGCACTGTCATGCTTTAAGATTAGCCTGGACTGAAACTAAAGGGCCCAGCCCAAACCATGAAAAGCAGCCCCAGACCATTCCTCCTCCACCAAACTTTACAGTTGGCACTATGCATTCGGGCTGGTAGCGTTCTCCTGGCATTGGCCAAGCCCAGATTTGATCAGACTGCCAGATAGTGAAGTGTGATTCATCAATCCGGAGATGATTTTCCCCTGCTTCAGAGTCCAATGGTGGTGTGCTTTGCACCACTACAGCTGACGCTTGGCATTGCGCATGGTAATCTTAGGTTTGTGCGGCTGCTCGGCCATGGAAACCCATTTCAAGTTCATGAAGAACAGTTCTTGTGCTGACGTTGCTTCCAGAGGCAGTCTGGAACTCGGTAGTGAGTGTTGCAAATGAGGAGAGATGATTTTTATGTGCTTCATGCTTCAGTACTCAGCGGTCCCGTTCTGTGAGCAAGTGTAGCCTAGCACTTCGTGGCTGAGCTGTTGTCGCTCCTAGATGTTTCCACGTCACAATACCCGCACTTACCATTGACCGGGACAGCTCTAGCAAGGCAGAAATTTGATCAAACTGACTTGTTGGAAAGGTGGCATCCTATGACAGTGCTACGTTGAAAGTCACAGAGATCTTCAGTACAACCTATTCTTCTGCCAGTGTTTGTCTATGGAGATTGCATGGTTGTATGCTTGATTTTATGCACCTGTTAGCAATGGGTGTAGCCGAAGTAGCCAAACCCACAAATCAGAAGGGGTGTCCACATACTTGTGGCCGTGTAGTGTACCTTTGGTCATGTAGTGTACTTTTGCCAATAAAAGTCCAAATATTCTCTTATGAAAGATGCCACAACAGAATTTCAGAATACTGCTTTCTTCTGGACTTTCTCTCCGGTCCAACACCTTTGATGCAGGGATGTATGTTGTTTGTATGTAAAAAAATAAAATAAAATAAATAAAAATAAAAAAGACAACTAATCTAGCTCTTCTAATATTTACAGAATTGAGCTAAATATGAAAATATGTTTTCCCCTACATCAATGTTTACAGAGAAGTTTAGTAATTTAGCTTTTTTTCTTTATTTGTTCAGCTCATGAAATAATGCAGCCAAATCTAAATTGCACGTGAAGTATGCCTTATGAACCTATTTTAAAGGGTACTGGTTCCCGGCTAAACACATTGAAAATATTATTAAGAAGGGAACACTGTCAGAATTCGTTCAGTGACCCTACTTCCAGCACTCAAAAGTTTTGCCATGGGACTGACACTTCGTGAATACGTGCAGTTTATTGCACAGTAAGTAGCCTTTTATAATCCTTAATTTATAAATACACAAATATTCAGTTTTTATCCGTTTCATTTGCGTAACTGCCGACCTTGCTGTATTTCCCTCCTCCCTCCAGCCGCAGTCACTTCAAAAATTTCCTAAACTTGTGGAAATTTCCGCGACCAATCTGTTAGTCATTGACGTCAGCCTCGCAAACAATGCACAACCGCGATAAGCGGTGAAAAGTTTAATTTGTTTAAGATCCACTTCACTCACTCGCTCGCTCCTCTCGCACTTTAAACACGCAGCATCTCACCAAGGCGACCAGAATAATTACGAATATATAAATAGCAACGCCTCTGGAAAGATGAGAATTTACGGTCAGTTCATGCACAGACACAGAAAAATGCAATTGAAACCTGGATGCGTCTTAAACTCATAATGATGTAGATAACGGAATAGCGTACTTTCTACAGTCCTTGATAATTGATAGACAGTAAAATTACATTCGGAAATTCCTTTACCTTCACGATAACCGGTTCCCTGCATAAGCTCGCTTAAAGTTGCTTCGGCTGCATCCATCGTTGGTGATGTCCCTGGATTCCCTGAGGCCAGAATCGCTCTTGAGACGGCTTTTACGGGACGTGGATGGCATATACTGTCATTCAAGGAGTATCACGCCCCCATCACGCCCCTCTCCTCTAAACCCCACCCACGCCAAAACAAGGGCAAATGTTGGTTGGGAAAAAAGGTCTTGAAGCTGAAAAAAGATTTGAAAGCAGGGTCGGGTCTGGGAGGGGGGATGGGCGGGTTGGGGGTCACATGGGGCATTGTTATTGTAATATAGAGATGTGTTCTGTGTTCTTGTTATCCTTTTGTGAGTAGGGGGTGGTGGCATCAGAGAGAAATACCTTTATTTACTAGTATATTTGTGCGACAAGAGGATTTGGATTACTTCCCGAACAAACTGGGGGGAGAACTGCCAAACAATACTTGTAATTGTCATCTTCTGTTATTATTTACTAGCAATATGAAGTTGTGTTTTATGATTTCATATTATCATTTGTCTTTTTTTAGAGCATAGATCTTTCATGTTAAAAATGGATAATCAAGCCAATACCTTTGTTTAGCAGGAAGCCCTGTATGCCGCTGCATGCAGCACATAATCAGTTCATAATCAGGATAGTAGTTATAGACATGTACATACTGTAGCACATTATTAAGAAAAATTATCAAAGAGGGGTGGAGGTGATGGGGAGAATCTCGAAGAAAAATGGACCAAAAACAGCAGTGGTAGCAGTCTGATATTGCCACAAGCACATAACTGGGAATGTTTAAGGGAAAGCACATGATCTTGAGTTTATAAAAGATCAGCAAGCAATGTAGGCCTATACAGTTAGGTCATCAATAAGTTGTACTCAAGTAAAACTAGAGAAAAGGGAAAACCATAAAGCTGTCTACAAGTATTTGGATAGTGACCCAATTTGTGTTGTTTTGGTTCTGTACTCCAGCACATTGGATTTGATATAAAACAATGAATATGAGCTTGAAGTGCAGACTGTCGACTTAAATTTTGCATCCATATTGGGTGATCTGTGTAAGAATTCCTTTTATGCATACCCCCCATCCATTTCAGGGACCAAAAGTAATTGGACAGTTGGCCTCTCAGCTGTTTCTCGGACAACTGTGTGTTGTTGCATCATTAGTTCATGCACAAGAAAGCTAACAAAAGGTCTGGAGTTGATTCTAAGTATGAAATTTTTCACTTGGAGTTTGTTGCTGTTGTCTCTCAACATGAGGACCAAAGAAGTGTCAATGCCAGTAAATCAGGCCATCAAGAGGCTGACATATAAGAATAAATCATTCAGAGACATACCCAAAACATTGGGCGTGTCAAAATCAACTGTTTGATACATTGTTTAGAAGCAAGAACACATACTCCCCCACCCCACAATATTTAAAAACAGGCCAAACAACCCCTCCCTCCAATAATATAGCATGATGATGACAAAAATAAATTCATAAAATGAAGATGGAGATTTCATGATGTTCTTGGGATTAGTGATCAGTATAAAGTACATGGCCAAAAGTATGTGGACATCTGACATCCAACATCTTATCCAAAATGATGGGCATTAATATGGATTTGATCCACCCTTTGCTGCTGTAACAACCTCCACTCTTCTGGGAAATCTTACAGTAGATGTTGGAGCATTGCCACAGGGAATTGCTTCCATTCAGCCAGAAGAGCATTAGTGGGGCACTGATTGGGTGATTAGGCCTGGCTTGCAGTTGGCTTTCCAGTTGATCCCAAAGGTGCTGGATGGGGTTGAGGTCAGGGCTCTGCACAGGCCAGTCAAATTCTTCCACACTGTTCTCGACAAAATCATTTCTATATGGACCTTGCTGTGTGCCTGGGGGCACTGTCATGCTGATCAAGAAAGGGCCTTCTCCAAACTGTTGGGAAAGCACAGAATCATCTAGAATTAGGGGTGCACCAATCATGAATTTTTATGGCCAATTCTGTCTGCCAAAATTATTTTTTAGATTATTTTTAATTTCAAAAGCAACAGGTAACAAAGAAAACAAAAAAATGTTTATTTGCTCTGTAGGTTACCAATAAAATCAGACTGTTTCATTATTGGTATTATAATTATTATTAACAACATTGTTAAATTATTGTCGTAGCCACACAGTGAAGAAGCTTTGATTTAATGTGACTGAATCTTTTATCAACTGCTTCCAGAAGAATGCAGTCACTGTGGAAGAGTCCATTTCTCTTGTAAACTCCTCAAAAGGTCCAAGTAGAGTCAACGTGTTTTACATTTAACGTAAGTTCAGACTGAATTATTTTTAATTTAGACAAATACATTTCAGCATTCACATTCATTTTTACTTCCCAGTAACTGGACTTGCTTGAAGATACATTTAACCTGTAGCCTATCTTGACATGCCCCAAAGAGGGGAAAAAACGTCTAAAAAGCCAAAACTTGAAAATTAAGCATTTGCGTATACTACCAGAACCGATAGGACTGAAGAAAAACATTACGAAAACAAGACCCAGGTTGAATAAAACAGACAGCTTTAAAAACTTTATAGTTTTTCCTGAAGGCTGACATTTAGGCAAATATAGCAGCATTGTTCCAATGCATCTTACGCATGGACTCCGCTCACATTCCTTACATCATAAAACCGGAGATCAGAGAAAATAAAGATAAAGCCAGCCAGTTCCGATCCACGGCCGATCGATCGGTGCATGATCATCCCTGGTGGCCTAGAATATCATTGTATGCTGTAGCATTGAGATTTGCCTAATGCCACAGAACTCATTGGATTGGACTTCATCTTCCTGTTTTAAAAGTGCTCCATTGGCTACCTATTTGTTTTAGGATTGATTTTCAAGTGCTTCTTTTAGTTTATAAGTCTCTTCATGGCCTTGCACCTCCTTACCTATTTTTTAGGGATATGTGCCTAACAAGGCCCTCAGATGCCCTGGCGGTAACCTGTTACTCATACCTACATACAGGACTCAGACCTTTGGCAGGGCATTATATAGTGTCTGTGGCTCCAGCTTTTGGAATAGTCTGCCAATAGTCTGGAATAGTCTGAGGGCTGTTCAGTCCTCGGATGGTTTTGTAAAGTTTTATAAACTTAAGACATACCTTTTTAGCATTTCTTTTACATTAATTCTCACTGGTCCTGTTTTAGTGTTTTATTTAACATTTTGATATCTTATTCTATTTTATGTATTTTCTTGCCTCTTTTACCTTTGTCGCATTTCTTTTAATACTTTTTAATGCATTTTATGTTTTAATCTGTTCGTTCATTGTGAAGCACTTTGTGCTACACTAAAATGTATTAAATGTGCTACATAAATAAAGGATGATTGATTGATTGATTGATTGAATGAATGAAACATTATTTTTTGAAGAATAATTGGAAAATATACAATAGAACAGCCTCCGGAGGCATAATCTTGCTGTACAAGCTACTTTGGATTTCGATTGTATTTTCTTACTTAAGACCAAAACCCCTGAACGCCGAGAATTCCACCAAGTCATCAGAAACTTCCACAGGTATTTAAAATGTCCTGCGCAGTAACCACTGTTCCAGGCTGCAATTAGGAAAGTTCTGATTGGTTGTGCTTAACATAACAATAAGCTAAGTATGACATAACAGGACCTGTGTTTTAAGGAGAGTTCCTTTGAGCCACAGCACCATCCGATCAGGCTGTTTTCTTTGTAGCGCCCTGTCTGCTTGCGCTAATGACTTTAGGTTAAATGTGCTTGCAGATGGTCGTCTGGTAGTGTAGAGGTATAAGCACTTGCCTACCACCACAGAGACCGGGGTTCAATCCCCAGCAGTGGTACAATGACCGGCTTGGTCAGACATTCCTACGAACACAAGGAAGCCGCGGGTGGGAAGCCGGTGAGGGTATGATCATTGCATTAGCGACTCTTACTGGTTGGTCGGGGCACCTGTTCAGCAGGGAGGGGATCTGCGTGAACCGCGGCATGCCTTACGCTCTCCCAGTGAAACTCCTTGCTGTCATGTGAAAAGAAGCGGCACATATATCGGAGGAGGCATGTGGTAGACCCCAGACCAACAGAGGATAGCACATTGACCAGGACCGTGATACACACAGGGAATTGGTTTAACGACTGAATTGGTTTAACGACCTGGGGGCACTGTCATGCTGATCAAGAAAGGGCCTTCTCCAAACTGTTGGGAAAGCACAGAATCATCTAGAATTAGGGGTGCACCAATCATGAATTTTTATGGCCAATTCTGTCTGCCAAAATTATTTTTTAGATTATTTTTAATTTCAAAAGCAACAGGTAACAAAGAAAACAAAAAAATGTTTATTTGCTCTGTAGGTTACCAATAAAATCAGACTGTTTCATTATTGGTATTATAATTATTATTAACAACATTGTTAAATTATTGTCGTAGCCACACAGTGAAGAAGCTTTGATTTAATGTGACTGAATCTTTTATCAACTGCTTCCAGAAGAATGCAGTCACTGCGGAAGAGTCCATTTCTCTTGTAAACTCCTCAAAAGGTCCAAGTAGAGTCAACGTGTTTTACATTTAACGTAAGTTCAGACTGAATTATTTTTAATTTAGACAAATACATTTCAGCATTCACATTCATTTTTACTTCCCAGTAACTGGACTTGCTTGAAGATACATTTAACCTGTAGCCTATCTTGACATGCCCCAAAGAGGGGAAAAAACGTCTAAAAAGCCAAAACTTGAAAATTAAGCATTTGCGTATACTACCAGAACCGATAGGACTGAAGAAAAACATTACGAAAACAAGACCCAGGTTGAATAAAACAGACAGCTTTAAAAACTTTATAGTTTTTCCTGAAGGCTGACATTTAGGCAAATATAGCAGCATTGTTCCAATGCATCTTACGCATGGACTCCGCTCACATTCCTTACATCATAAAACCGGAGATCAGAGAAAATAAAGATAAAGCCAGCCAGTTCCGATCCACGGCCGATCGATCGGTGCATGATCATCCCTGGTGGCCTAGAATGTCATTGTATGCTGTAGCATTGAGATTTGCCTAATGCCACAGAACTCATTGGATTGGACTTCATCTTCCAGCAAGACAATGAGCCCAAACATACTGCTAAAGCAACCAAGGAGTTTGTCAGAGCCAAAAGTTGGAATTTTCAAACAATAAGAACCGAAGGTGGCTGCAGTATAGGCCTGGCAGAGCATCACCAGTGAAGATACACAGCATCTAGTGATGTCTATGGGTTGCATACTTTCGGCAGTTATGAAATGCAAAGGATTTCTACATGGATCACCCAATATGGACCTAATACCCTCAAATTAGAGCTGATCGTCTGCACTGAACTTTAACCTAATATTCATTGCTCAATTTCAAATTCAAAACAACAAAAATCGTGTCACTGTCCAAAATAAATAATGTAGCATTCAAAGGATGAAAAAAACATGTAAACCCTATGGCACTCATTGTTCCCTGAATGAAACTGAGCTTAAAATTGGTAATCTGTTCAAACCAATTTCAAAAGAAAATTAAGTTTTGCCACATTATGTCACAGTTCTACAAATTTTCATGTCATTTATTTTTTTTCAGTTTCAATGTATGTTTCACTTTCAACTTTTCCTTTTCAGTTACTTTTCATTGTTACTAATTTATGAAACTTTTGGCTGGGATCTTACTCCCTAGACTTCTCTTTGTTTTGTTTAGGAAAAGTTGGAAAAGTTGAGTGTGATGATAGTGGTGTGAAAATTAACATCTTTTAAAAAAAAAAAAAAAAAACAGGTTATTTGGAGCAACACCACAGTCTCAATTGCAAATAGTCTGTTGGGTTTAGGAACTGGTGACAGCATTGTAAATGGTTAAGAACTATTTCTGAGATGCTTGTCGGTAGGCTATTTCTTGAAAGAACTGATGTTTGCTTTAGCTGTATAAAGGTCAGTAGTTCACACTTGCAATCCATTTTTTTTGTGAGTTTTCTTCTTAAGAATCTGGTGCAATCGATAAAAAAATTAAAATGTAGAGTATAGCATTATTTCAAGAGATAATGTAAAAATTAAAAATTAAAAACTAAAACCAGAGGTAAATAGCAACCATTAACCATTTATATTGTTTATATTGTTTGTAATTTTGCAATTGAGATAATGATAATGCCCTGTGTAACAGTTTTACTGGGGCTAATAAGTAAACAGAGATGAGGTACATCAATTTTTAACACCGGGGAGTGCTGAGAAACTAATACACGTTTTTATTACGAGCAGACTTGGCTACTGCAATGCCCCGTAATTTTCTGGTTTGTAATTTTCCATAATCAATCATTTACAGTTAGTCCAAAACTCTGCTGCTCGTTCATTAACTACAACCAAAGAAGAGCACACATAACTCCTGTTTTAAAAGTGCTCCATTGGCTACCTATTTGTTTTAGGATTGATTTTCAAGTGCTTCTTTTAGTTTATAAGTCTCTTCATGGCCTTGCACCTCCTTACCTATTTTTTAGGGATATGTGTCTAACAAGGCCCTCAGATACCCTGGCAGTAACCTGTTACTCATACCTACATACAGGACTCAGACCTTTGGCAGGGCATTATATAGTGTCTGTGGCTCCAGCTTTTGGAATAGTCTGCCAATAGTCTGGAATAGTCTGAGGGCTGTTCAGTCCTCGGATGGTTTTATAAAGTTTTATAAACTTAAGACATACCTTTTTAGCATTTCTTTTACATTAATTCTCACTGGTCCTGTTTTAGTGTTTTATTTAACGTTTTAATATCTTATTCTATTTTATGTATTTTCTTGCCTCTTTTACCTTTGTCGCATTTCTTTTAATACTTTTTAATGCATTTTATGTTTTAAACTGTTCGTTCATTGTGAAGCACTTTGCGCTACACTAAGGTGTATTAAATGTGCTACATAAATAAAGGATGATTGATTGATTGATTGATTGATTGATTGATTGAATGAATGAATGAAACATTATTTTTTGAAGAATAATTGGAAAATATACAATAGAACAGCCTCCGGAGGCATAATCTTGCTGTACAAGCTACTTTGGATTTCGATTGTATTTTCTTACTTAAGACCAAAAACCCCTGAATGCCGAGAATTCCACCAAGTCATCAGAAACTTCCACAGGTATTTAAAACGTCCTGCGCAGTAACCACTGTTCCAGGCTGCAATTAGGAAAGTTCTGATTGATTGTGCTTAACATAACAATAAGCTAAGTATGACATAACAGGACCTGTGTTTTAAGGAGAGTTCCTTTGAGCCACAGCATCATCCGATCAGGCTGTTTTCTTTGTAGTGCCCTGTCTGCTTGCGCTAATGACTTTAGGTTAAATGTGCTTGTAGATTGGCCATCTGGTAGTGCACTCGCCTACCCCCACAGAGACCGGGGTTCAATCCCCAGCAGCGGTACAATGACCGGCTTGGTCAGACGTTCCTACGAACACAATTGGCAGTGTTTGCGGGTGGGTATGAGTCCTGATCATTGCGACTCTTACTGGTTGGTCGGGGCACCTGTTCAGCAGGGAGGGGATCTGCGTGAACCTCGGCACGCGTTACGCTCTCCCAGTGAAACTCCTTGCTGTCATGTGAAAAGAAGCGGCTGGCAACTCCACGTGTATCGGAGGAGGCATGTGGTAGTCTACACCCTCCCCAGACCAACAGAGGATAGCGCATCGACCAGGACCGTGATACACACAGGGAATTGGTTTAATGACTGAATTGGGGAGAAAAATGGCAACAACAAAAAAATAAATGCGCTTGCAGATTTGAGTAGGTGACCTGGCAAAACATCCTGGTAAAACCAGATAAAGCTGTCACTGGTAAACATGGCAACCTGTTGACAGATATAATCAATTGCTGATGCTAAAGTCAGTTCTTCGCCTGTTCAGGTTAATGGGGGGTGGGAGATAGCGAGTCACATGAAAAACCAACAGCAAAATGTTTTTTACTGAATAAGGATGCTATTGGCAAGAAAGACCAGAGTTTATACTCAGGCCTTAGAGTAAGAGATCTGAAGTGACACCCGGGCAAAGATGCAGTTGTTAGAAAGCAGATACCACATGAAAACAACAGAACCAATATTGAGACCAATACAGTGACACCAGCACAATTAATCCTCACATGCACACAAGCACTGCACCAGACACTGTCCCAAATCAAAAACATTTCCAGTACAAATGTGTCAATCAACAAGTAAGGTGGTTGTCTACCCAGACAGGTCTTGCAGCTCCACTGAGATTACATTGAGATTACATCACCACTTGCCCCCATTCTCCCTAAACAATTTCATGTATAACACAAATAAGATGTACAGTATGTGTCACACGTGGGCAAGCACATACACAACAACCAGCGCTGTGAGGATTATCCACAGTGAGGTTTGTAACAAAGTGAACAGCCATGCTGGACTGTGTGGCATAGTGATGCAGGACTGTGTGGAACAGTGATGCAGGACTGTGTGGAACAGAGATACTGGACTGTGTGGAACAGTGATCCTGGACTGTGTGGAACAGCAACGCTGGACTGTGTGGAACAGCAACGCTGAACTGTGTAGAACAGCGACGCTGAACTGTGTGGAAAAGCTGTAGGTACCATGAACTACAACAGACACTCCACAAAACTACAAAGCCCATACACTATGCACTACACTACACATTTAACCACGCCTCCTGCTACAGCTATCCAGTTACAGTATTGGCTTACTGTAAAATCAATAAAATGGAGGTCGCCTTTGTTTCGCTCTCTCTGTTCCATTTCCTCTCTCTCTCTGAACTCGATACCCTTCTCCGGTCTCCCTCTCACGTGAGTCAGCATGCCAGGAAGAGTTCACAAGGCCTGCAGCCAAGCATGGCACGTATACCCCCATCTGTGGGAGGAACGAGGAGCTCTTTGCCCCTCTCGGTAATTTATGTTCAATAAACTTTTATTATATTTCAAAGGTTGTCTATATTGATATTACTCTTGCGTTGAATTGAGTCAGCCACTGCTACTAGAAAGAACTTCCTAGAATACCTTCACCTCTTACCTGAATCATTTATATTAATTTGGTATTTTAGCTGAATGTATAATATTATGATTTGGTTAAGATGAACTATTAATGTGTAATTTTTCTAATAATTAATTTAATCATTAATTGAAATTGTCAATTTATAGTTTATATATTCCCTTTATGAGACTGATTCTTAGATGCTGGCGCCTCCTGTGAGGATACAGATGTATATCTCCTACATTTGGGTGCCACACTATGAGAAGTAGCGGAATGTCCCCTCCATTTTGGCGCCCCATGTGAGGGTTAGTATTGCTGACTTTTGTTTATACTTGTGTAATGTTAAAATGACAAATCTCTGGCCTAATTTCAGAATTCAAATTCTGAGCACTAGAATGTCTAAATTGGAATCCCAAATCCATCGAGTCTGTGAAAGAGCATAAACAGTTGTGTTTAAGAAGAGTGTATTGTGGTGATTGTTGTGTTTTTAATTCAAATCATACTTGGCTAATAAGCTAGCGCGAGGTTGATACAGTGATGACCATCACTTTTTATTTTTACATCTATTAATCGTTAATAGTGTTACTAGTCTGCATTACTAAGTTGCTGCTATTGCTGCACTAGTCCTTTGATTTCTGCTTTACAGTCAATAGAAACTAAAAAAGGTTCTCTCCTGCATTGCAGAGGCATTTGAATACTGGGATGTTCAGTGCTATTCGAGCCATTGCTTTTAACTGTGTTAATCAAACAGCTTATTTAATTGAACCATTGCATGTTACTGGCCCAGTGATGTCCCAAAGAACCCCCCCGAAATATGATTGGCCCCCCCGGTAACCCCCCAACACCATTGGGCTAGAGTACTGTCAATCTGACAATGTCCAATGCCATTGGATCAGAGTGCTGTCAATCGCTGCCTGATTCGCTGCCAATTGCGGCCTGTCAATTTGACAATGCTCCACGCCATTGCAGGGCACTGCACAAGAGCCTAAAAATCCTGCCCAATGTATTCTAAGCCAATTTTCAACGCTGTATTTATTTCTGATAGAATTTTCTGATTTCCCATGGGCCCCCCCCGCCGACCGGTTCTTGGTCCCCCCCATGCCACCTCATTTTAAAAATCCTGGAATCGGCCCTGATAAGTGTGTAAAGCTTTGTACCGTCTAGCTGCTGTTACTTCCTTAACTCAGCTGGAGTCCAGTCTTGGTGGCTAACCCAGACAGCCACTCTAGCCAAAGAGTTACATTACCCACCATTCCAATCACAGAGATGGAGCACTGCATACACAAATATATTTATTCCTTGGCATATGACCTAGCCCCTGCCTAGCTTGAGCTTGTGAACAAGTCAAGCTTTAGTGATTGTAGGAAGGAAATATCTTCCCTTATTAGCAAAAAGCATGACCTGGGGGACCTCTAGTGGCGCAACCTGTAGAGCGCTATCCACATGCTCAATGCAAGCCGCGACGTCAGCGGTTCGAATCCAACCGCCGACCTTTGTCGCACGTCTCTCCCTCTCTCTTAATTCTTCCCGTCTCTCTACACTGTTCTATCAAATAAAGCTGAAAAAGCCCAAAAATATATATTTTTAAAAAAGCATGACCTTCCCATTTGCTTCCCTGCTTGCTTGTGAACTTCCAGAGACAGATCAGTCTTGCCCTCCAGAGTAACACAGCATTAGCAGAGGAGATTAAAGTGCTCAAAGAGCAGAATGTCAGCCTCTTCCACACTGCTGATAACTGCTAATAAGAAAATGTGGCAAGCTGAGTGCCACCGCTCGCTTTAACAGACGAGAGAGAGATTCATTTTCAGGACGCGAATGCGTCTTTTTATTTTTGCGGCCGCCACACGGCTTTCGTAACAAACACACAAGTTGTGCTACAGCCTCTCGCAGCACTTCCTCCGTCTCCAGTCAGCACACACGTCTGCCTCTGTAGACCGCCTTTAAAGCGCCCAGGCTCACTGTCGAGGTAATCAGCACATTGTCAATTAATCAAACTATTAAACATCGGTGCTGATTAGCAATTCCCAACACTTGTGGCGCAGAGTCCGAGAGCCGCCCCGCCCACTCTCTCTCTCTGCAGCCAACGCAAAACCACGCCCACCCTACCACAGAAAACTATGTACTATTTAGAAGATTTGCATTCGGCTGAATCAAATCTGTGCTCCTACAGAGAGGAGTTATTTAACCTCAGAAGTGAGCGGCTCTCACTGACACTATCTAATGATTCTTTGCTATTTCTTTCCCAGACTAACACCCTGGTTGATCCACCTACCACATGAAGATGAGAACGGGGGGGGGGGGGGGGGGGGTCTATCCCTGACTCTGGTATCTCTAATAGTCTTTCATCCAGTGACTTGAGCTATGATTGTCAAGATTATTCAGATTTGTCTGAATACTCCACCAAAAGTACATCTGTCTGGTCTCTTCAGTGCAGTGAGGAGTGGAGCGATGCTCCCTTCTCTCACCTTTCTGCTCATTAAGCAGAAAGATCTCCATTTCCAGCTTCTTGTTCGTCCCTGCCACAGGGGAAAGAACTCTCTGCTTTTACTTATCCCTCCAAAGGGGTGGCCAGAAAGTCTTCAGACTTTCCTTCTACAGTTCCCATTCACCACAAAAGGGATGAACACATTTCAGCTTTGGCTTCTCAGTCAGAGAACACAAAGCCCAACGGGAAACACAAAGGTCTGTCTCACCTCCTCCACATAGGCAGACTCTGAAGACCTCAGATCATCTTCGCTTTGAGGAGCTTGAGTTAATGGCTAAGGATTTAGAATGTTATGATCCTGACAATCCAGGTCATAACACTGAAGACTATTTATGAGAGATTGAACACAATGGGAGAAAACCCAGCTGATCTGGAAGACTAGCTCCAAGTCTGCTTGCACTTTCATAAAGTCTCAACCTGCCACCATCAGAGAGGACTATGTTCAGCTTTGTCATGCCTTGAACAAAGAATATTCTTCTTTCGCTGATGGGACATCATCAACAATCACAGCCATCCAGGTAAAACATTCCTGTTCCGTGCACCCTTGTGAGTATTACAGATGCTTGAAGCGTGCTTTCTTTCAGGGCAAGAACAAACCTGGCCAAGAGGAGGCCCCTGCCTTTAAGTCCCTCTTCCTACACAATTTCAATCCTTGTGCACACACGCAGGCCACCCTCACCACTCGTCCGGGTGACCCTCCAATAGGGCAAAATCTGCAGAATTACTCAGATGGCTTAGGTGATTGTTGTCCATCCCAGTGAAGAACAGAGGGAAAGCAAGACTTCCCACTTGAAGCCTACAGGCTCAAGTGTTGTTGCTGGGAAAACCCTCAGTTCACATACCTCACAAGATCGCTCTTTGCACCGCAACACAACAAAGGACAATCATCCTCAGAGGGATACGCTGCACCAACACCGTGTCCGTAATAATCGCAGTGACAGTAGGTCCATAGGTGAAGGCAAAAGGTCAGACTTAAACCTCTTGGACCAGACAAGACTTGAATTTCACTCCCCAGATTCCAGACCCAAATTTCCCACAACATTGTCAGACCATCCCAGGACTTTATCAGATGACGAATGAGACATCTCTGAGTACCTCTCTGATTCTGAATGTGGCTACTCCGAGCCACGAATCAAGAGGAACTTCAACCCAAGAAGCTACAGAGAGTCGCTTCTCGCTTTAATAGGAACAAAGTAGGGACAACTGTGGTCCCCAACCTTACGTGCACCACAAATGCAGAAGTCCCTCGTTTTGTTACTAAATCATTTCTCCCATAAGACTGCACAGCCAGTTGAGCCAAAGGGGGATCCTAAAACACATGCCTTCTAATAGTTAGACCCACTCTGCTGTTAGACCTTAATAAACCAATGATAATTCAGCACTCAAAATTGCTAAACCATCATCACGGTTTTAATCTTTGCAAGTACACTTAGAACACTTCCTTAGTAGTGCTTCTTAAGTGCTCACATTTTTAGATAGTCTGCTACTTAGTACCACTAAGGCAAAGCACAACATAAGATATGTTCCAAGGGATATTTCACAAGCATAGTAAAGGAGATCACAATGTCAAATTACCATCATGATGCAGCCATTAGGACTTTACAGTCATTAAACACTACGATGACACCCCTCAACAGCAGCATCTGTCTGAAGGGACTAAAACCAAGTGTGCCTGGACCAGGTCGTGGACCAAGCCACTACGCTCTGAATGTAGTCTGAATGTCATCTGTTCCGTAGAGCACCTACAACACGGCGCTTTCGAAGCTCTCCCAAAAATGGCTATATCATCAAATCTTGTGCAGACCGGATGCTTTCCTACATCTTAACTGAACGCACCCGCTGGCCTACTAACATTCCTCTAACCCTGATGAATAGGCATACATTTGTTGGTATTCTGTTTTGAGCTTGTGTCCATCTTTGTTCACCGTCATATTTTGTTTATTTTGACCCTGTCTTCATAAAGTATTATGACATGTTGTTCTTGCTTAGCTTAGTTAATACGAACGATATACCCAGAATGTTAATGCTCAGTAGGTTCACAGCCAATATGAACTGCCCAGATTTTACAGGCCTGAATGAACTGTTATGAACTTTTCAGTCGTGGACTGTACTAACTCATATGCTCTCAGGGATTTCCCCTTTTCCACGACAACTCCTACGGATTTCGCACTGGAAACCAGGAAGCATTCCAACAACCATATATCAAAGCAAAGGACTTGAGTAAGGCTGAATTAGGCAAAATTAGCAAATTGGCGACAGACTGAATGTAGCAACATTCATGCCTGAATGTACATGACAATGCTAATGGTTATTGTGTCCTGATGGTTAATGTAAATGGTCCATGTGTTACCATTCTCTTAAGACTCTTAAGCCATCCACGGCGCAGCGTTAGTTTTAATATATATATCGCGCCCAGAACAGATCTTGAATGTGATCTATTTTAAATACTAACTGGTCATAACATGGCATGTTGCTGTCTACAAATGCGCACAGATAACCATATAGCCAATATCCTTCATCTGATTGGCACGCTCCATGCGCCATTGGTTAATCACTACCTCCAGCTAGTTTCAAAACCCGCTCCATCTTAGTTCCTTTGTTCTCCTTGAATACATGTCTGCGGTGCGCAACCCCACACGCAGGAGAACATACAACACTCCTCACATACTTGTGCGCATGCGCACTCAATGCAAACACACACGCACACATAACACACACACATACGTGCACTGAAATAGTTTGTTCTACATTATAGCAGTGAATTGTGCTTTGCCCCTTTCTGGTGTTCAATTAACTTTTATTATATTTCAAAGGTTGTCTGTATTTGTATTACTCAAGTGTTGAATTGAGTCAGCCACTGCTAATCAAAATAACTTCCTAGAATACGTTCACCTCTTAGGTGAATCATTTATATTAATTTGGTATTTTAGCTGAATGCATAATATTATGATTTGGTTAAGATGAACTATTAATGTGTACATTTTATAATAATTCATTTAATCATTAATTGAAATTTCCAATTTATAGTATGTATATTCCCTTTATGAGACTGATTACTACATGCGGGTGCCACCTGTGAGGATATAGATGTATATCCTACATTTTGGTGCCCCACTATGAGAAGTAGCGAAATGTCCCCCACACAGCAATGCTGAACTGTGTGGAACAGCGATGCTCGATTGTGTGGAACAGTGATCCTGGACTGTGTGGAACAGTGATCCTGGACTGTGTGGAACAGAGACACTGGACTGTGTGGAACAGAGACACTGGACTGTGCGGAACAGAGACGCTGGACTGTGTGGGACACAGATGCTGGACTGTGTGGAACAGAGATCCTGGACTGTGTGGAACAGTGATGCCTGTGTTAAAAGCTTTTTTAATTATCTGAGCTGGACCACGGAATTCACACTCTGAACCTAACAGCATCCTGTCTTCTTTTGTGTCTTGTCCTCATTGGCATCAGGATTATGTAAAGCAACTTCAAGAAAACTTTCTCTCCCATTTTCACCATGATCTCTGAATGCAGTCACATGATGCACAAAGACTAACATCCTACAGAGTTGAACATAGCTGCCCTACGAGATTAAATTTTAGTTTGAGAATTTTATCATTTACCTAGTCTACAGAAGAGTCATTTCACATATGGAAATTGAATCAATCAAATGATTGCGATTATAAAAACTGAGCAGAAAAGCCAATACATAATTTTGATTTATTTAAAAATATACAACAAAGTATATACTGTATATGTTTGGATTCTGTATTAAATTTTGAATATTGCAGGAATGCTAGAAAAAATCAATCAATCTGAAAATATAGCAACCTTTCACACAAAGAAAACATATTCTCTGACAGTAGCACAGTTTTGGTTTCACGGCAATGTGATATGGGACCACAGTGATGATGTGTGGAAAGGTGGCTTTGTAAGGTTTTAGAGGGGAGTTGGGAAAGGCTGATTTTAGAAACTAAACTTGACCACTAGAAGGCGACAGCGGTCTGTTGATAGTTTTTACTGCGTAGTTGAGGAAAGAAACTAATGCACAATGAGCTGTTATGATGTCATAACTGATAAGACAGCTGTCCCTCGCCCTGTTTTACTTAAAAACATTATAAAGCCCCGTCTAGTGTGAACAGAACTTGGATTCATTATTTAAATTAAAACTTGAATTGATTGTCTGGTAACAGCCCATTATTACAAAGAAAGAATGCCATGTGAAAGACCCTGATTCACTCAAAACACAAAACACACACACACACACACACACACACAAGAATTACCGCAGGCACACACGCATGCACAAGCACGCATGTACACACACACACACACACACTAGCACTACCACAGGCACACGCACACATACATACACACTCTCTCGTGCTAACCCCCAAACACCACATGTGCCTGCATTCACACTCATGTATGAAGACACACACACACACACACGCACACAAACACACACACACACACACACACACACACATCTAATTTTTCCCGGGGTAAAGTGTGAGTGAGAGCGCCCCCTGCAGTCAGGGAGCGGTAGCGGGCGGCGCTCAGGCGGGGTCCAGGAGGAAGTCGATGCTCTCGGGAGGCGGGCCGCACTCGTCGGCGGACAGGAGCGCGTGCAGGTGGGCGGCTGTGGCGGTCCGGCGCTCCCTGGCGCGCCACGCCCGCAGCATGGCGAACACCCGCTCAACGTGATTCCTGGGGTGCTCCTCCTCGATCTGCTCCAGCCGGACCGTGGGGACCCCCAGCGCCACCCTGCCCAGCTGCTTCCAGTCACGGCCCACGCACCGCGCCACCAGCATCATCTGCTTCTCCGTCACCAGCTCCGACCCTGGGGGGGGGGGCAAACAGGACGGGCGTCAACCGTTAAACAGGGGGTCCCAACATTCCCAGGGCCCCTTAAATGGACACGCGCACAGCCGCAATGAAACACCACGCACTGTGATGTGAAGGCTTAGTTTCCATTTAATTTCTGAGCCTAACTGACTGATTAATGAATCTGCAATGTCTGCAGCTGATATAACTATTGTGCCTATTTGCATTATACGCAGTCCCTTAAAAATCCTCTTTGCCTTTTGTAACAGGCACCTCGAGTAAGGCTGCCGGCCAAAACGCAGGCGTGCATTACTTAAATTTAAAGGGGTAGTTCACTTTCTGGGTTTTTAAATATAATTTCAGACTCTATGTATGGTTTCAATAGGTCCCAATAGTGTGTTGAAACAATACACTAAAATTAAAATGACATTAAAAAGAACTATTTGAATTATTAGGTCCAGAAATTAAATTTAAAATCTGAATACTGGCTATATGTATATAGTTCCATAGATGCATAAATACATGTGTGTGCAAATTGTGGTGCTGCTATTACAATAATAAAGGCCAAACACGGCCATATTGCTAAAAACGAGCAACTCTCTGGTGCTCACCGGCTTCGTATTTCTGTTTCTTGCAAAAAAATTCTGTTGTCTTCTCCCCACTTTTCCTTTTCCTTTTGGTGTTGGCTTTCTCTGTAAAAACAAAACAAAAAATATTACACTTGAACAAGAGCTGGGCGGAGTTTCCTACACTACAGCTCCTGACGGCCGCAGCAGATCTGGTGTTTTTCGGGGGGGGGGGGGGGGGGGAGCGGGGGTGTGGGGAGGGGGGTCATTCAATCAAAGAGGCGCTTACTTCTCAACTCTGAGTAGCATATTTAGACTAGATGTGAAAGTTTACTTTCAAATTTTACTGTTTAATGTTACTTAATTTCCCAATCACCTTGGTCCTCCTGAGGAAGCTCCGCCCGCTGCAGGATGACGGACAGCGTGGGGAAAGTTTCCCGCGTGTCGGCCTTCCCCAGAAACTCCAGGAAGGCGTCGGCGGGGCCCCGCCCCTTCTGTATGACGCAGTCCAGCAGGTCGCGGACCTTCTCCGAGGGGTTGGTCAGCGCTTTGATCCGCCGGTACTCCCTCCGAAAGAGCAGGGACAGGGAGTCGGCGTGCTGCAGGACGTGGTCCGCGTCGGCGCTCAGGGCCTCGATCAGCGACGGCTTGCAGCTGCGCAGCAGAGCAGCGCCCCCTTCAGGCGTCTCCACCATGGCGGCCCGTTTCTAGAGCCTGTAAGACGACATAAGGACCACACTTGTGTTCAGCATCAGTTTGAACCCTCGCCTTATCCGTATCCTAGTAAGGGCAAGCCAACACACACGTTGTCATGTAACAGCCTGCAATACTGTACTTTGTGGATACTGCACCGTAATTACCTCCATGAATATCGTCATAATACTGGGTGAGGTATTTTCAGAAAGGCAAAGAGCTCATCTGGGGGATGTGAGAAACCTAAACTCCTACTACATTTAGCAATATTACCACTACCAAAAGGGTAGAGTTTATTCAGTCTTCACACAGGACAGACACGGTGGTTTCACAATTATTCACAATTAAAATATTCATAATATTATGACTTTAATCCACGTGATTAGTTACTCCATTGAAAAGTACCTTCCTGAAATAAAATTTTTGGATGTGTAAAAATGTTCTCCAATTGAATGCAGTTAACTGAATGTCATTTTTGTACTCCTCCTCTGAAATAGAGAGAAACCTATTTCCAGGAACCCTGGTAATATTTTTGTACCAGAGATTTGAGCAGCATACACAAAGTATTTTCTGCGGTTGAGACTGAGAAGGTCAGACATGTTATTATTTCTCATAGGCTTGATTTCTGTAGTCATGCCTGAGACAAAAAGCCTTATCCTTATCCTGCAGTTTGCTCAAAATTCAACTGCTACCAGGGATGTTTGCCCATCAAAACAAATGAGATCTCTTGGAAAAACCCACCCTAGCTTCACTCTTTTTCAAATTTTACTCTCTTTCAAGGCAGGGCTTTGTCTAGCATTGCTGGTCTCATAAAAGCAAACACCCCACCACACTACCTTGCATCCTCAACAACAGACTTCACTGCTCCAGCCACATATTTTAAGAGGGAACAAGGCATACAGCAGAAGAATGCTCTAGAATGTTCTATTAAGACCTCTCAATTGGTGCCCTCCTTTTTAAACCATATTTTTATATTGATTTTTTTCTTAAAACTTGCCTTCACACTTGTAAATATTTTACATATTATATAATATTATACGTGTGAATATTTTAAACAGTATAATTGGTTTTATTCTGTTTCATGTCTTTATTGTAATATACATTTCGATGTAAAGGGTGTCCTGCATTTCTGAGCAAAGGTATACTGTCTGACCAGTGTTATTGTTATATCATTTTGGAAAGTGACTGAGCTATTAGACCAGCAAAATTGTTCATTTTTTATTAGTACTTCAGTTCTGGCTCTGCTAGCAATCTGCAGGCCTACTACCGTTGATCGTTTCTTACGTAGGCTAGTAACCACTCCATCATAGAACAGAATCAGCAGTTAGAACAAAAGAAAACTGAAGTGAGCCTCTGTCATGTTTCTGGGTTAATGAAAGAAGTTATTATAGAGAAATCATTGAAAATGCATGATTATAGGACAGCACCTTATTCCTGAATTCTCCTCCAGAATCAGTGAGAATTCCTTTAGAAAAATCCTGCATATCCTATTAAAAAATTCCACAATGCATTAAGCTACATCTACAGCTTGCTTAGACTTTAGTGCAGGGGTGTCCAATCTTATCCGAAAAGGTACGGTGTGGGTGCATGTTTTTGTTCTTGCCGAGCACTACGACACCTGTTTCTACTTATCTTTAGCAAATTGACATTATCAATTCGAAAAAAAAGACCAAGACCAGGCTCACTGACTAGCAAGCTAGCATACATTGCGTCAACTTACAGCTAGCTAACGCGAACTTAACTTTCCATGCATTTTAAAACCACCTCATGTGCAGTATGAATTCAATAATGGAATCAGCACTAATTACGACTACCACTGCCTGACCGAAAACACATGCATAGCTCATGAATAATAACGTTAGTCTCGCTAACTAACGACATGCTAGTGTGCCTTGTAACTACTTTGCTATGGACAGTATCCGACCGGTTAACTCTCAGCCGTTTACATTAGACTAGCTGCTAATGAGCTAAGGTAAATCATAGGTAGCTACAAGTGAGTTCGCGAGTTGCGCTCGAAACTGAAACCTATCTGAAAAGAGCCCAATAAAATGACAACATACTTCGATTAATTTTTGGAAATTCGGAGTTGTTTAATTTGCCGAAAACGACAGCTTTATCCTGTGGCTTTGCAGTACGAAGCTAGCGCCAGTAGAGCCAAACTTCCGGTGGAGTTCCCCGTCCAAGATTCAAAATAAAAGCGCATGTTATGCTTTTGTGCATGGACTTTTATGGATCATAGTGTACATATGATATTATAAAAGTATTATGTAGAACTGGTCCAGTAAGCACAGTATTTCGTCGAATTGGAAAAAATAGCCTTATTTATGACTGCAGGCCTACTTACTTTTTACAGGGTTTGTGAGCCTAGAATATGACATAGCCATAGGCATGCTGTATGTGAACCTGAATGCTGAAGAAAAGACGGATTGGGCATCTTCAATATAGGATACTAGCCATCTTCCCTTCGAATTAGTGCAGCTGGAATGGGTGTTATCGGGAGTGATCCAGGTCTCTGTGAGGGCCAGGTAGTGAAGAGACGTTGTCTTGGCATAGGCAGTGATGAAGTCGGCTTTCTGGACAGCTGACAGTCCACCCACCACTGTGAGTTCCTTAGATGAGGACAGAGGTGGGTAGACCCCTGGTTACCCCTGGTGTTTCTGGTTTTGCTAGCTAAACTGTTCGAGGATAAAGCTGAGCTGGGTGTTAAATTAGCAATCAGAAGAACAAAACAAAAACAAAGGAGATTTCATCAAAAAAGGGAATCAAGGTTGAAGGAACATATGAGGAAGCGTAATAAAATAATAACGCTAATCCATACTGCCGTATTCTTTTATTTAGTTTTCTCCGGCTTGACATCTTTACACAGAAATCAGACCCGGCTCTGCTACACCTATACCCCGGCTTTATTCCGATCATTATAATATATTGATGAACTTGATGGCAATGTAAATAACGGTAACATTAAGGCCAGTTCAGATCAATGATTCGCAACGAGACGGAACGGTTTTAGAATGTTGCAGAGAAAATTGCAGCGGTGTGAACTGGTTAGTTGCAGAGCGTCTGAAGCCGTTGCCTGGGCTTTTCTCCACTGGTTTTGATAATAAAAATAAAAGTCTAATAATAATTAGAAATTCAATGTAGGCTACATTATTTTTGTCTTCATGCACCAGGTGGAAAACGTGCTGTACAAAGTGCGTTGTCATATTTACACGCCTGCAGATCAGTTATTAATATACTTCGTAAATTTGTTAATCACCGCTGACAGTGTTTATTTTTATTCGGTAGAAAGTGACTTGCGAACGATCGGTCAGCTAGCGTCACCCAGCAAGTGAACACCACAAACGACGATGGAGTAGCTAGTAGCAGTTACTGGCTCATTAACTAACTGTGGCGAAAACCTACGACGATAACTTGCTCGGTTAACAGCAGGTCTACCAGACAGTTATACAAAAACGAGCCTAGTCAAATCACCAGTAGCCTACACATCTCTGATTGATTGACCATCAGTGTAGTCGATGTTCTTCCCCTGTGGTTCATATTGCTAATGCGTGAGCTAACCACGGATAGCATACCTAGCTCACTGGCAAGCTGATATGCTAGCTAAGCATATTCGTTTTGCTGAGAAACATAAATTGAAGATAACTGAACATAATTGTATTATTAATGCCATACATATAACGTTATTACATGACACAGTACAGTCACGGATGGAAATTAAACTCCGTAAACATTTGATAATATATTTCAAAACATAACGGCAGACAGTCAGCTAGCCTCAAGTTCGTTCAGGTTGATGGGCTTTTCCGCACCGGACTGTCAATCAAATTGTAAAAAAACACAAGACCGCATAACTCTATGGTTTTGGCTCCAAATCGACAACATGGTCGCGCCCGCCATTGAGCTTCAAAACGTGTTTTAGAGACCCACGGAGAGTCAGTGGATGACGTCACAGTAGCTTTGTCCATATTTTTTACAGTCTCTGCAAAAGACCCACTTCGTCAAATCGCCAAGTGCAGTTTTAGAACGTTTACAATCAGACGTCTTGGAATTTTGCAAGTTGCATCCAGTCTCGTTGCGAATCACTGATCTGAACTGGCCTTTAGTTAGCTACATTGCAACGTTGCAACAAGGTAGCATTGCATTCGAGAGACGGTTTGCGAGGTCGGTACCGGTCGGTAGCGTTAGCTAGCGTTTTTTGTAATTGTTAGCTGACATTAGACTGTGTTAATTACATTAGCTAGCTAGCTAACGCAACGTTACCTGATATGAGAGATGGATACTGTGCGCAACGTTGTCTAAACTAATGTTGCCTTTCTTGACATGGTCCGGTAGCTAGCGTTAGCTGTGCAAATAGCTATGTAATTTAGTAACGTTACGTTGTCATCAAATGTAATACGAAATCTACATAAACAAATAATATGACCTCTCATGTTACACAAACCCCCCGTTATTGTAACGCTAGCACACACCGGAAAAAACAGTACGCCGCTCACACACAAGTGAGCTGAAGAGCGAGTCTGTTGAGTTAGCTCCGCCTACCCTCTCTGGCGGACCAACTACTGATGGGTGATGGAAAACGCCTCACTAACTATGCGCCGCTTGTGATTTTTTCCCGGAAATGTCGCCACAGACACCCAGTTTTTTAATCAAAAATTATTATAATAATATTATATAAATTAATATAATAATAGGGTCAATCACCATTGTGTTACCAAATTCGGCGATAGATCGTGACTAAACAGACATTTATTTTAATGAAAATCTTCGAGATTATTACTTTAAACACAGTAAGAGATTGGACAAGATATCTGTCATGTAGCAACTGACAGACATCCATTGTTCACCATTCAAGAGCAAAACTTTCTTTTAATTATGTCTCAGAAAATGTATCTCAGTGAGATGCAATGACAGAGAGTGTTGGAAAAATATTAAGAAGTTATAGAGCATTTGTAATTCTTCATTGCAGGCACGTATTGCATCTTGGTATTGGAATCTCAAAGCCTTCGGATTCATTCGTGAAATAGGAGGTGCTTGACTGAAACAGTGCTTGACTGAATGTTTTTTAAAGGTTGTGAACAAATTTTTATAAAACCTTCATGAATGCATTTTTAGAAAAGCCTTCGTGAATGCTTCATGAATACTTACTAACTACAATCTAGCACCAGAATCTTCCACTACCTAACGGAAATTCCTTTTTATAAATAATGCTATTATTCTCATTAGTCTGGAAGGAAGAAAGGGAGGAAGGAATGCAGGAGTTGACCATCCTGTTTGGCTTGTGCCATCCAATATAAGCTCAGACTGTCCTTTCCTACACAAGCTCCCATCCAATAACCAATGTTTTGGAAAGTGTATGAAGCATAGAAGTATCCACAATATAATTTCAGCATATGATTTCTATGATTTGTTGTAAAGAGAAAAAGCTGCATTTCCTGTCTGAAATGCAGACACCATAACCCCCTCCTGTTTTTAGCAAACCACAGAAATACAGGATCCCTTCCCTGGGCAATATGGTGCATTGTCCCAAAACACTACTGAGTCTGGCATTGACCAGATTCAATACCAGACCATGGGTTTTTAGTGTTTCAACAGCATACAGCATTTATTTAACTTCTTGACAGGCTAAAGAATCCACACACCTTGTTCTCAAGACCTTAATTGGGCCTTCATGCAACTATGAATTCTGTGATTTTAATTTAAAATAATAAAATTTCTATAAACGTTGTGTATTACTCTGCAAGTATGTTCTAACATCCATCATGAATATAGGCTACACGTGGATTATGTGGCTGATATAGGCAAGATGGAATTTAATATTTTTCAGAATCTGAAACGTTAAGATACTTTTGTTATTATTATTATTTTTTTTAATGCCTCTGCTTAAGATTACATTAGCTGAAAATCACACGTGTAAATTTGTGAGTGCATTTTAATTTTCATTAAACCGCTAAGGGGTGGCGTAGTGCGTAAGGTCTTTGGCACTTTAAGATCATCAGAGCACAACGCTGGACATGCACGATCCGGCCCATGGTTTTAAATAAACCCGGGGAGGTTGGGACACAAGCTGAAGGATGCGAGGGGATCTGTTTGCTCACTAGCGGGGGAACTTAGTTTGTGAACACTTATAATTGTAATTGCCGAGTAAATAACGCCATCACGGTCTTTTTCCCCTCTGAGGAAGTGCCATTGAAGTTATCGATTTCTTGACATCTGTAAAAGTAAGTACAATGTGTGTTAGTTTGTTCACCGCCGAGTCGCCGAATTAATACCGTTCCTATAAACCTAATGTTAGGCAAACAGATATGTGTATGGATGGCTGTTTTTTGTGGCTTGAGGGTGAAAACAATTTACATACATACATGTATATATTTTTTGCTCTAGCTTCTGATGACGAAGTTACGCGTTTTTTGGGCATCGCTAATTTCGGGTCCCTTTTGAGAACAAGGAACAAACGACTGTTTGCAGCAAAACTATTTGTGGGCATTTTTGTCTGTACGGTCTGAGTGGGGTTAGAGATACTGCGTGGGATACTGATGCACGTCTGCAATTATTCACCCTCTACACCACTCTCTACCTGATAACGTGCCATGGACGCACCTGAGAGAAGCGTGGCCAGACTTGTCCGAACCCCGTTAAACTGCGGGTTAAAAAAGCGTACAGTTAGCCGAAGCACCCAGGTTGTGGGCTAGAACGTGACAGCCACAATAACTAACATAAAGTATGCTCATAGCAGTGGTTTTCATGTGAAATTAGTAGTTAAAGCTGTTTTACTTTCTGTTTTAAAGTATGTTCTCCCTGTATCTTTATCCCTCTCATTCACTCTCTTTTGGCTCCACTCGATAAGAATCCTTCAGGTACAATCCACTTCCTAGAGGTGATGTAATTGGCGTGGAATGCTGTTGTACCCTTGAGAAAGCTACTAACCCTGAATTGTTTCATTACATATTCTCCTGTATAAATTGTACTTTGTAATGGAACAAAATGTGTAAACTGGATAAGATTGTCTGCTAAATGCCTGAATGTTATGTAATATAATGTAATGTACAGTAATTTAATGGTACAGATTTGGTGACAGCTGATTTGATAAAGAGCCAGTAGTCTGGAATGTATTATGTGCTTTACCTTGGCTGATGTGGAACAGTTCTGTGTTCTGCGCACTTAACGCATGATTCTCATTACCGCTAACGTGGGGAGCGCGGAAGGTAACCTGCCCAGGAGTACCAACGGTGCCTGTGGGCCAAATCTGGGGAAGGTAGGGGTGTGGAGTTTTTGGCTTGGGTTTTGGATGGGTCGGGACCTGGGTTTTGGATGGGGCAGGGCCTGGGTTTTGGATGGGGCAGGGCCTGGGTTTTGGATGGGGTTCACCCTGGGTTTTGGATGGGGCAGAAACTCTGGTTTTGGATGGGGCAAGGCCTGGGTTTTGGGTGGGGCAGGGCCTGAGTGCTGTTTTCTCTTTAATCAGGCCCCTGTCGATCCCCCTCCCTCTGTGCTCTGCGTGCCCAGCTTGGCGTCTCCATGGTTCCTGTGTGGCGACCAGACCAGCCTGTACAGGAAGACGGCAGTGTTCCGCAGAGCGGAGTGGGGGGGGGGGGGGGTGCGGGCGGTGGGGACGTTGTGAGCCAAACACAACATCCCGTCTCCTGCTTGTTTTACTGTATTTCATTAGCATTTGGATTTATTTGTTTGTGCCTTCTGTGAGAGATACGGGACATTTTCCCAGTGTGGGGAACTGCAAGGGAGAGAGGGGGGGTCTGACCCCTTCACCATTGTGTACACCCCCCCCCCCTTCCCCCACATCCCCAGGGCCCCAGGTCCCCAGGTCAGGGAAGTGAAGGGACCAATGAGGATTAGAGATGGGTGGCACCTGCCTCTGCTCTCCCCTCAGAACTGACAGCAATGAATTATGGTCCATAAGTCCTGGACGAATGCCATTCTGTGCTGGAAATTTGAGAGGGGGGGTGGGGGCAAAACACACCCTTAAATGGATAATTACTTGCAACCTGCTTCCACATAGTTACCTGGATTAACAGTCAAGCAATTATTTAACTGAATAATCAGTAGCCTAACCTAATTAGTCTTGATTTTATTTTTAATAGGAGGCTGTAATTGCATTGTAAAAGGAGCATGCTGTAAAGTTAATTGTTACAAATGCTTCATGAAGCATAGGGCATACTCTGTGTTATTTGTTATTAGTGCCTCATGAAGAGAGGGATTTCCCTCTCAGTATAGTCTTGAAATTCCTAAATTAATTTTATAAAGTTTGACTTGATCTTATTTACATTACCTAACATGACTGGGTTGCGGGATAAGAACCACCGCTCTAATGGGACGTCCCTTCTGACAGTCCTGAACATGCACCCTTTTTACTGCATTTGGAGAGCAAAAAAAACACAGCAAGGTCTCGGGAATGAGGCGGTCTCCTTTGGTCCCACGTACAGTACAGCATGGCCCCCACCTCACCCCCCCTTGCATGAGAGACTCTGGATGCTGCTGTTACTGTTGTACGGTGCCTCGTTAGGACCAAACTACGAACTCATGAACATCAAAGTATTTTGCTGATGGCTCCTCCGTGATGGTAGCTGACTTTAATCTGTAGCCATTCACTGGAGGGGGGGGGGCATGGTAGGGGGGTGTTGCCTGTGTGTTTCAGAATCAAAATCTCCCTGCAGGACATGGCCTCGTCCCAGTGCTTCACAAGCGACAGCCCTCCCAAAACTAATGCTATGTCCCAGTTGCATTCTCAAGTCAGACTGCCAGGACAGTAAGACAACAGTACTGTACTGTTCAGGATTTAAAAAATATAACAACATGATTTGTTTTGTGTTCATAT
The DNA here is from genome assembly GCA_039654925.1 of Anguilla pacifica. Classification (NCBI taxonomy): domain Eukaryota; kingdom Metazoa; phylum Chordata; class Actinopteri; order Anguilliformes; family Anguillidae; genus Anguilla; species Anguilla pacifica. The sequence continues at coordinate 35,739,600 of CM077294.1, read as the reverse complement.
ACACAAACACCCCCTTCTGTGTTTTAATTCTTCACCCCAAATGTCCATATAAAATTAAGAAGTGAGTACCTTTGAGCAGCTCTTGCAGAACTTTGTAGTGAACACAGTTGAGGTGTGGGGTGAAGCTCTCTGCTTGCTGTGCTGTAATTTGACTGTTCAGACATTGCTGGGGGTGTTGCTGTTTGGTTGTTAGATGGTTATGAGGAGTGTTGCATTTTGGTAGTTAGATGGTTGTGAGGACAGTTGCTGTTGGGGTGTTAGATGGTTGTGAGGAGAGTTTCTGTTGGGGTGTTAGATGATTGTGAGGATAGTTGCTGTTGGGGTGTTAGATGATTGTGAGGAGAGTTGCTGTTGGGGTGTTAGATGATTGTGAGGATAGTTGCTGTTGGGGTGTTAGATGATTGTGAGGAGAGTTGCTGTTGGGGTGTTAGATGATTGTGAGGAGAGTTGCTGTTGGGGTGTTAGATGATTGTGAGGAGAGTTGCTGTTGGGGTGTTAGATGGTTGTGAGAAGAGTTGCTGTTTGGTTGTCAGATTGTCAGGAGGAGTGTTGCATTTTGGTAGTTAGATGGTTGTGAGGAGAGCTGTTTGGTTGTTAGATGGTTTTTTAGGAGAGTTGTGGTTTGGTTGTTAGATGGTTGTATGGTGCGTGGCATTGAGTCCAGCACTCAGTGTTATCCCAGTCGAATGACGAGGGTAACCTTCCACATGATGGTCCTGTGATTTGGATTATGAAGGTGAAGTACTAAAGCAGTCAGTATTGTCGGCTGAATGTTCTCCCTAGGTGGGATTAAGATCGGTGTTTCACTGGAGTCTCCAGAAAGAGAAGGGGCTTTAATATCCTAGTAATGGCAGCTAGTTCCCAGTATTAGCCCTGACATTGTAGTGATTGCATAAAGACAGAGACAGCCCTATGCCTTACTGTAATGTGGTCTTGTTGTAAAGCTGCTTTGGAGTTACCACAAGCCCCCAGACGTGTAACAGACAAAGAAGGGATCACAATTGAGAAACCGCCATGGCAGGGATCGAACCTGCGTCCGCGTGGGGAGTCGCATATGACCCGAGAGTCAGCTATCCTACAGACGGCACCCCACACCCCACACACCACACCCACTCCACGCTCTCCACACCCCACAGCCCACTCCCCATCCCCCTTCCATTCCGAACTTGGACGCATGACATGAAATAGAAAGCGGTGGAGCTTTGAGCTGGCCCAATAAGACCAAAGAAACTAGCCCTCATTTTTTTTGTTTTGTTTTGCCATCTTGAGAATTTGGTGAGCAACACATGTGCATGTTGTTGCCTGTTGGAGTTGGAGTCGTAGAAGTTTCTGGGCTATGAGCTCATCTGCTGCACGGAAGTCTTCCTCAGCCCTGGTGCATTGCTCAGCTCTTGGGTTCATCTTTTGGGTGCTTTGAGTTTGAGTTTAAGTGGTCTCTGAAATTATGGGCTTGAGCTGAGAGAAAGGCTGCTTTCAAAGGCTGCATTTGAGGCCAATCCATGGTCAGCTCGACCACAGGTATTTTTGTGGGGGGTGTTGATTAGAGTGTTTGTGTATGTGTCTGTGTTTGTGTGTGTGTGTTCGTGTCTGCGTCAGAGTGTGTGTGTGCGTGCGTGCGTGCGTGCGTGCGTGCGTGTGTGTGTGTGCGTGCGTGTGTGTCTGTGTGTGTGTGTATGCGTGTATGTGTGTGCGCATGTATGTGGTGTGTGTGTATTTGTGTGAATGGATGCGCATGTATGTGTGTCTGTGGTGTGTGTGTGTGTGTGTGTGTATTTCTGTGTGTGTGTGTGTGTGTGTGTGTTCATGTGTGTGTGTGCATGTGTGGGTGCACGCGCATGTATGTGTGTGTGTGGTGTGTGTGTATTTGTGTGTATGTGTGTGTGTGTGTGCTGGGGGTCAGGGTTTGTGGATGCTAAGTGCTGGTAAGTCCCTTTTTTTTCCCAGAAACCCATAGATGACCCGGTAGATTGTGCTGGAGGGGAATTCTCTGCTCTGGAAGATGAAAGTATGGTTTTCCCATCCACTGCTCAGAGCCCCACGTCATTCTGTCCGTCTCTCAGCCCTCCTCCCCACCCATGAGTCATCCTGCTCTCTCTCCTTTCGCCTTCAGCCGACCCGGCGGGGTCTTATGCTGGGCGCGGCACACCGATAAGGGTCAGGACGCGCTTTTGGGAGGGTAAACATTTGTTTCTAATCTTCTAATGTTTCGAGGAACAGTAGAGTGGAACAGTACATATACGGCTTGTCGGTCATTTCCATGAGCTCCGATGAGATTTAACTAAATCAACAGCAGACAAATATCAGCTGGTCACTCCTACCCAATCCGGGACGTTGCATGGCCAGTTGTCAGGGAAACTCCCTCCTTGACCATAGCCGGCTGTTTCTCATCCTGACTGCCGGGTCCGCGACCTGACAGTGGGCTTCATGGAACCTAAGATATCCCTCTGGCTTCAGAGCAAGATTCGATTTTGAGAAATCTGAGGATTTATAAGAACTGTTCAACGTTTATGAGTGTTTCCGAGCCGCAAAACCCTAGATACTTTGGGGTTCGCTTGAATGAGCCGTGAGCTGTAATAAGTGCAAGGTTTTCTTTCTTTGATTAATTTTTTTGTGACAGTGTGTCATTTAGTCTCTGTATTGGTGTAAAGAAAGATTGCTTGGAGGAGAGTTCTCTTGTTCTTCTGTGACGGTATTTAAAGAAATAATAACGGGCTCTCCACGCACAGGTCCTTCCTTAGTGACTCATCATTCTTGGCTGCCGGGACCCTGTTTCCAGAAAATTTTTCATGTGACTCTTCTGTCTTAATTCCATCCACAGACGTGTGTGCGTACACACACATACACACACACGCACACATTCTCTCTCTCTCTCTCTCTCTCTCTCTCTCTCTCTCTCTCTCTCTCTCTCTCTCTCTCTCTCAAACACACACATGCACAGTATCCCGTAAAAGCTAATGGGTGGAGACTAAAAGCAAAGCCTATTGTGTCGCCAGATTTGGAGGAGGTTTACACCTGGCAGGTGAAGGGCAATGCTGCGTCGTTATTGGTGTAGAATGGCATGTGACCCCGCCTCGCCCTGCCCATGCACAGATACACATGCACACTTCAAGGCTATTCTGTGAGAGAACGGAAAGCGAGAGAGAGAGAGAGAGAGAGTAGCAGAGTGGCCTCAGCCTTCAGCCGATAGAAGAACAAAGGAGACGTGTGAAAGAGTGCAGGGTGAGTAGAGCGGGGGGGGGGGGGGGAGTGGGCCGGCCGGTTCTGTTCAGTCCCGAGAGGCGCGTGAGTGCTCTGTCAGCACTTTCGGACGAGCGAGCCGCAGCGCTGTCTCTGCGAGCTCAGCCAGAGACCTCCGCTCCTGCTTCTGTCTGGAGTCATAGTCTCACTAGGCCGGGGGGCGGGGTGGTGGTGGGGGGGTGCCTGGGAGGAGGGGGACTTCCAAAGGGCCACAGGCAGTGCACTTCAGGGTTCTCTTATTCAGCGGTTTTGAAACAGGACGAGGCAGAAGGCTTGTAATATCTGAGCTGCTCACACCGCCAGAGGTACAGCTACACGTACAGGTACAATTACAGATACAGCTACAGGTAGGCTTTCTGCTGAAACCAAAGACTTCTTCACTTTTAGCCTTGTAGCCAGAAGGCAGAAATATACTTGGTAATGGCATGTTCAACAGTCATAGGATGCTTGTAAAAGACATAAGTCCTTGTTTGGCACATTTACCTGATTTTGCTTTTGTGTAGATTGTGTGTTAAGTTGCCATGTGTTGAGTTGATTGTTTTGCTGCTTCTGAACCTTGTTTGCTTTTGTCATTGCAGACTGTTTTACAGCAAAGTTGCTGTCAATGTCTATTGATTTGAGTTTTTATTCAAGACAAAGTTTTCTCATTCAGTTTAGTTAGATTTTTTGTCTTATCCAAGAATGGGACCTGTTCACTGTCTTCCTCAAAGCAGATGTTAGACAAGATATTTTCTTGTTTTTTTCTTGTTTGACATACACCGAAATCGCATGAAACTTATAGAGAAATAAAGAGAAATATTCCAGACCATGTGACGTAAAAATTGTGCTGATTGTAAAAAAAAAAAAAAAATTATAATCAATAATTATCACTTGGTTTGATTGCTTTTTTAGCCTTCTGGCTTAATGAGGACCATGGTTTATATGTGTGGGTTATGTGTGTTCTGAGCTCATAGAGTTCCAGTACACCATGTCACCTTCATTTGAGTTTGTGGCTGTTCATTGGAGGGACTCAAATGTCTAGAGAGGTAGAACATAGTGTGGTTTCTGTCAGTTGTTCACAGTGCAAACTATATATTCCAGTTAGCATGATTTTATGGGGCTGACTACTCAAAATAACTGGACTATCCTGTAATGGTTAGGGAAACGGAATACTCCATGGCTGTAGGTTCAATTCCTGGTTGGGGGGGGGGGGGGGGGGCTGTCATATTCCTGTGCTAGGAACTTCACCTGAACTACTTCAGTGAATATCCAGCTGTATAAATGTATTATACAGTATGTGAAAGTCACTTGGTTTAAGAACGTCTACTAAATGCCTAATAATGTTGGATGTACATGTAATGGCCAGTCCCATAGAAAAGTGAAAACTGTCAGGTTGCTGTTTGACTCTTTGCACACAGATTTAATTTGTGTGCAAAGTTTGTTCGTTAGTTCGTGTGTCCGTATTCTTCAGTTTGAAGTCTCAGGTGAATCTGGGAAGATGAGATATGCCAACTCTTCTCTTCTCTGCATTATATTAGGCTCCTGTGTGTTGACTGGTTCTGAGGAAAGTTTGTAAAAACTACAGGGCATGATGTTTTAGCACTGAAAGGTACTGATTTATTGGGCAGGTTGTTGGTTGAAATAAAAAATTGATTTCCTATGAAAACGAATCCCTTTTTACTTCATTGACACATCCGTCCCCCTACACACATATACCACTTTTTTAAACGTGAATTGAGAACTCAGCATTGTGGAACAGAGTCTTCCACTACCCTGGACAGGAAGTGAACTCACAGCCCCTCCCTCTGATTGGCTGCAGGCCGAGTCAGGCCGAGTCATGCTCCCCGACACCTGTATCCCCCCAGCGTCTGATGAGCTCACACGCCCCCGCGATGCAGCCGCTGTGACCGTGTGAACGAATCACACGGTGAGAAAGGTGTGCCAGTGTGCGCAGAGCTTTTGCCATCCCGTAATCCCACTCAGGTTGGAGTCACTGAGTAACTCCGCGCTGAGTCACCGTTTCTCTGTCCCTGGGAACGATGCGGGTCGAGCGCGTTCTGCCAGCTCGCGATGTGATTGGACCGGCCCGGACATCGGCCGCCGCTGTCCCTTTGTGCGCCTGCGGCCCGTGTTGCGAAAATCTGACTGAGCGTCTTACCGCCTCTCACGCCACTGTTTCTCCCCGTCCAGCTCTTTTTGCTCTCTGTTGTGACTGAGTGCTGAAAAGCAATGACACACATGCACAGGCGTGAGTGTGCTCGCCAAGCGGTTGCTCAGGAAGTGATGTCACTCTGCCTCAGGGCTGTCAATGCCAGGATTTTTTTCTCCCCGAAATTTTTAAATTCTTTTCCTCCATTACCTGTTAGAAAATCCCCTGTCAGTCATTTGCCCCAATAGGGTTTTTCTCTGAAACTTCCCCCATTTTTTTCTTATGATGAAAATCATTTATTGTGATGCAGGATATAAAATGCAAGCGAATGGCATTTGTGCATTTGAAATATTATCGGTCTTGTTTTAGGCTTATTATCTCATGCTAAGCTATGTCAGCAGAGCAAGCTTTCATAGTGGTACATTAGTTGAAATTAAATTAGTCTGATACTGGGAAATGATTCTGTGTTTTAATAATGTGGAAGGTTGGCAGGAGCAGAGACCCTAATGGTGAATAAAAACCAGGCTTTCACTTGGTGTTGGATGCACTCTAGACTGGGGGTAAAATGACGAGCCGTGATTGGCTGATTAGTGTGTTCTTGTCATAAAGCATTCCTACGTTCTCCAGGAATTTCTTGTTTATCTCCTCAGACTGTTTATTTAATGTCCGCGCTGGATCTTGAGACTCCATTACGTTTCTAATCGGGTTCTGGTTAATTGCATGCATTATGAAAGCATGTAGGTTCGGCTGTTTGTCTGTGTACTGATTACACTGACATGAAGTGTGTGTCTAAGGGACCTGCTGCTTCTCAGTGAGAGCTGATAGGCTTGAGTTATGTCTCTCTCTCAAATTCACAATGTGTTATTGACAGGCATACATATATTAATACTGCCAAAGGCAACAACACAAGCTGCAACAGGAGTAGTCATCACAAAAAGCCATCCTTTTTGGCAAATGCAAGCCACTCGGGGACATATTAGGCAGGGGTGGTGGGTCGGGAGCATCGGAGGAGGATTTTGTCAAGAGGCCTACCAGGCTTGGGCGTTGGTGATCTGGAATTGTCCATTTTCAGGGAGAGAAGGGACACCCTGGAGACTCTGTGCTCAGTGGGGCTAACGAGGCTAACGGATACTCTGTGCTCAGTGGGGCTAATGAGGCTAACGGATACTCTGTGCTCATTGGGGCTAACGAGGCTAACGGATACTCTGTGCTCAGTGGGGCTAATGAGGCTAACGGATACTCTGTGCTCATTGGGGCTAACGAGGCTAACGGATACTCTGTGCTCAGTGGGGCTAACGAGGCTAAAGGAGACTCTGTGCTCAGTGGGGCTAACGAGGCTAACGGATACTCTGTGCTCAGTGGGGCTAACGAGGCTAAAGGAGACTCTGTGCTCAGTGGGGCTAACGAGGCTAACGGATACTCTGTGCTCAGTGGGGCTAACGAGGCTAAAGGAGACTCTGTGCTCAGTGGGGCTAACAAGGCTAACGGATACTCTGTGCTCAGTGGGGCTAACGAGGCTAAAGGAGACTCTGTGCTCAGTGGGGCTAACGAGGCTAACGGATACTCTGTGCTCAGTGGGGCTAACGGAGACTCTGTGCTATCGTTGCCAGGTCTTCAGTGCAGTGACCTCAGCAGCTAAGATGGCAGCGGAAGTGTTCAACCGCCGGCAGTGGGCGTCGCAGTCCCTGCGCATCACCGCCAAGGAGCTGTCCCTGGTCAGCGCGCGCGGGAAGAACAACGCCATCGCCGAGCGCTTCTCCAAGTGAGTGAATACATCTCATGCATACACATACACACACACACACACACACACACACACACAAACGCACACAGCAACAGTCTCTAAGTATTTGGATAGTGACACAAGTTTTGTTGTTTTAGCTCTGTATTCCAGCACGTCGGCTTTAAAATTAAACAATGAACATTAGGTGCATGGATTGCGGAATACAGACTCTGAGCTTTAATTTGAGAGTGTTTCCATATTGAGTGAACTGTGTAGGACTTACAGCCCTTTTCTTACATAGTCCACACAAAGATGAGCAGTAGCAGTAGGAATTCCACCCCACACACACAGGAAACCACATCTGCCTCCACTGTCCATCCTTGTGCTGGGGTACATTGGGGAGGCGCTGTAGTATTACGGTTAGGGAACTGAGCTTGCAACTTTGAGGTTGCAGGTTCGATTCCCAGGTGAGGCGCTCGTTCCCTGGAGTAAGGTGCTTAACCTAGCTTCAGTAACTATCCAGCTAAATGGGTTGGGTGTAAACTGTAATCTGCAAAAGAGTATCTGCTAAATGCTTGAAAATGTAGGCTGCAGATGTAACGGAAGGAAAATGTACTATGCGAAAAGGTGTAATGGCACGGAACTGTCAGATCTCCCTCCCTCCCTCGCTCTTTCCTAGCCCTGCTCTTTCTCAGAATGTAGTCATTTATCATTATCACGTCGGTGCCCCTGCCCCCCCCACCTACCCCCACCCCCACCCCCACCCCAAACGGCTGACCACTCACGGTATTTTCACATGACCGAGAGTTACGGCAGCGACAGTCTTTTCTACCTTTAAGCAGGCAGGCCGCCAAGAATAGTCCCAGCCTTTCCCACATACACAGGTTACGTTATTACGTTACGTTAACTTGGCTGATCCTCTTGTTGCAGTGCAACTACTTCTGCGGATTTAAGAAACTCAAAGAGACTTTTACGAGCTTCAGTCATTAAGGAAAGTGGTTATTAACTCTTAGAGTCAGGAACAGTGTAGAAAGAAGTGCAATTGTTAAGTATTTTTTAGCACAGTGAATTATCCTGACAAATTTTTGGCCTTCTATTGAAAGAAGGGGTCTGTTGCTTAGGTCATTCTTCTCTTTCTTTCTTTCTTTCTTTCTAGCCCCCCCTCTCTGTTCGCTTCTGTCTCTCATTCATGTTTTCCTTCCTCTCTTTTCCTCCTGATTGCACTGAGCCTTTCGTGGTCTCACTCCAACTAAGTTGCCGCAAAAGCTGTATTCCCTGAGCGTGCTTGAAGAGCCATCATGGCCTCTGTACAGCACCAGCCTCTGCGGTTGCTTATGAAAAGCACACAGGGTGCACACGCCCTGGGAGGTCCCATGAAACACTCTGCTTCAGGGGGGTTACAGGAGCTAGGCTGGGTCGATTTTGGGGGGGATGGGAGAGGACGTGAATGAAAGTGATAAATTACGGATAAATTAAGTGGACGTACAGTACACGCGCACACACACACACACACACACACACACACACACACACACGCGCACGCACGCACGCACGCACGCACACACACACACACACACACGCACACCTGCGTTTCACTAGACCAGTGTTTTTTGACATGTTTCTGAATATGACTTCAGTATTGGTTACTTGGGAAGGTCCGGTCTTCCTTGCTTGATGAAATCTGTAGATGTAGTTATATGGAGACTTTTAAACCCTCGTTAGATAGGGTGTTTCTCGGTGTAGAGCTGAGAATTGCACATCCTGCTTTTAGCAGTTTGTTCGACCCGTTTAGGGCCACTGCTGTATATAAATATATGAACTACTGGAGATTTACAATATAGGGGCGGAAAAATGTACCTTGTATATTAAGGTTGGTAATTTTTCTATGTGTGGCATGCTGTCTCTTACCAGCAGAGGGCAGTGTGGTTTAATTTAGTGTTCTTTATTATCACTGAAAGATTCCTGACAGCACAGCGATGTAAGGCTGACATAGGAGCTCTGTCTGTGCCAGGTAGTCATGACATAACGTGGAGGTAGTTTGCCAATTGGGAAGATTTCACAGCTACACCACGTACCGTGGAATCAGATCTGTGTCTAAGTGATCAAAGAAAACATCATACTTTTGACCAAGATTTGTGTCAGCACTATCAAGCAAGAAATATTTCAGATTGAGAGCAAAGAAATAAATATTGCAAATAAAAATATTGATTTTAAGAGTAAAACCTAGGACTTTGAGTTTGGAAGAAAATGGAAAAATATTGAATGTCATTTTTTTTTCTATGCCTGTGCAAACTGTTTTGTCTGACATATGAAATGATGTTTTGTTTGATACTATTGATACCAGTCTGATTCTATCGCAGTGCAGTGCAAACCGATGTACAGTCGCTGCGACTTCTTCCCAACAGGCTAAATATCTCCACGCTTCATTGCAGCTACCTCCCACAGACAGAGAGCGACAGAGCGTCCATATTGGTCCCATGTTGCAGTGTTTTTCAGTGTGCCGTCAGGGGGGTTGGGAGAGATTGTGTTTTTTTTTGGGTTAACTTCACTCTTTCTCACTACCTCCCCTCAGGTATCAGAGAGCTGCAGAAGAGGTGAACATGGACAAGCGGAAAGCTGTAAGTATTCATGAACAGAGAGGACTCTGGGATGGGGGCAGGCCAACAACAGGTGACTGATATCACACAAGCAGAACAGAGGTCTGTGTTTATCCAAGTTGACCAGTCAAAGACCAAAATTGCTGTTCTACAAGAAACAGCCACGTCCCTACTACTTGTGTTGAAAGTAATGTGGTATGAGGGGACATGTTTATGGTTTTGTCAGAGTCAGTGTGACCAATGAACAGTCATGGATTTATTGACCGGTGACCGCAATATGACCATTAATAAATATGACAGAAAACAGTTTGAAGATAATTTTTTAAATTTGTAATGAACAAGCTGAAGCAATGTCTCTTTCTGAGGGGTTGATAGGAAATGATCCAGATTGGATGTAGCGTTTTATATCCCTACACTGAAAAACAACATCTTCGTGATCAAATTTCCATCACTTTGAAGTCCCAGTCTTGCACCACTTATCAAGAGGGCAGAAAATTTTCCGTCGACACATTACTGCTGGTAGGCAGGGCCAGCGTTTTCCCACCGCAATGGGTTTTGACCACACGACCATCTGATCTGAGGTCTGGAGCGCCTGCAGTCCTGGAGTGACCTTGATTCACCAGGGCGACCAAGAGGAAATACACCGAGGAGAACTTTCCGGAGCAGAGCAGCCTTAAAGGACACGACCGCGCGAATGTAATCATTAATCGTGAACTGCGATTCAAACTCTCGGTTTCCCTGTTTAAGTGTACCCTGCCCGCCGCTGTGAGGGTCCGATGACGCTGGGGTAAGTCCCCGTGAGCGCTTACTGAACCTCTCCTGCTTTCCCGTTAACACAACACTGCAGATTCTGGGAAACAACGGTCACGTAATTTCCGGCGAAATTTGGCGTCCTTCCGAAAGGTAACGCGAGCTTTAGGGCGCGCGTGCCGGAACACGCTCTTCCGCCGCGGGCCAAGTGAGCGCTTTCGCCTGAGGACCGACCCGTGCCTGCTCAGGAGGGCGTGTCTTCGGCGCGACCGGAACTGTGGGGCCACGCCCGCTTCCACATCCGACCCTCCGTCTCTCTCTCTCTCTCTGCTCGCTTTATCTCCCCCCCCTCCCTCTTTATGTCTTCCTCTCTCCCTCATTACATTATATTACGTTAATTTAGCGGATGCTCTTATGTAGAGTGACTTATAATGACAGAGAATGGCTTGGCTAACAGCATTCCCAGACCAGAGAGCGCCACATCAGTAGTGCTGGAGTTCCCTTACACGTACAGTAAGTGAGCCTATGCCAACGTGTACTTTAATGCACATCAGATTCATACAGCGAACAGCCATATAAAACTAAACTATAAGCTATAACATTCCTAAATCCCAATATAATTCCCTAAGGAAATGGTCTGGGGGTGGGAATAGGGAAGGAGCCGAGATACAGACTGCAGACAGGCAGAGTGGGAAAACGGGTGGTAATTCCGCAGTCCTGACCCCTGACCCCTGACCTCCAGGAGAAAGTCGTTCCACCGCTGTGTGGCTGGAGAGAGCCAGGGCTTGCACCAGGAGCTGTGTGGAGTGGGTGGTGAGGAAGGGTCGGATTTTATGGACGTTGTAAAGGCAGAATCTGCGAGTCTGGTTCACCCCGGGTATGCTACATGGAAGGAGAAGAGTTAGTTCTCTAATAGGAGCCCTGAATGCAGCTGAAGTACTCTGAGATAGTTCTTCTCTAACATTCTGATTCAACAGGAAGTCTTGCATTAGGGAGGAGTCTCACTTTCTCTCTCTCCCTTTCTCTCGCTTTAGGTTCCCTCTTTTCATACTCTGTGTACCTCTATCTCTCTACTTTTCTTCTTTCTCTATTCCTCCCTCTGTCCGTCTCCCCTCCAGTCTTTATCTCTCACACTTACTTTCTCACATACACTCACTCACTCTGTTGTTGCCAGGTAGTCCGGTTTATAATCCTTGTTTAGACGCTGTAATCTGCCAGTAATTCCCCAGCCCAGTCAGGGCAGCGTTGGAGCCAAGCGGCTGGGGTGGACACAGACAGACAGACAGACAGTCATGCAGGCAGGCAGGCAGGGAAGTAGGCAGGCAGACAGACAGACAGACAGACGGACAGACGGTCATGTAGGCAGGCAGGCAGGCAGGCAGACAGACAGACAGACAGGCAGGCAGGCAGGCAGGCAGACAGATAGACAGACAGGCAGGCAGGCAGGCAGGCAGGCAGAGAGACAGAGACAGAGAGACAGACAGACAGACAGGCAAACAGACAGACAGACAGGTAGGCAGGCAGGCAGAGAGACAGGCAGGCAGGCAGGCAGGCAGAGAGACATACAGACATACAGACAGAGAGACAGACATACAGGCAGGCAGGCAGGCAGACAGATAGACAGGCAGGCAGGCAGGCAGGCAGGCAGGCAGAGAGACAGAGACAGAGAGACAGACAGACAGACAGACAGACAGGCAGGCAGACAGACATAGAGACAGACAGACAGACAGGCAAACAGACAGACAGGCAGGCAGAGAGACAGACATACAGGCAGGCAGGCAGGCCCGGGTGTGTCTGTGTCCCTGCTCATTCTCCTCTATGGCAGTTGATTGGATTGGGTGCGTGTGCGCAGGGGAGAGTAGATTGGGAGGGGGAGCTCCCTGTGGAATGGCTTTTCCTCCAGGCAAAGGCGAACAGCCACAGGTGAGCAGCGGCAGGTCGGGTCGTCCAGACGTGTTCTGGCGAAGACGTGGGCGCGGCGGCGCGGTGGAGCGTGCTCAGGACACTGGGGTCTCCTTATAAGGGCATCTCACAGAGAGACAGAGGGGAGGGCGTGGGGGAATGGTGGACACCCGGCAACCAGGACCCTCCAGCCGAAATCCGGCTGGCCGGAAGAATCCAGAACAGTGAGCGTCTGTTCCTCTCTGCCCGTACGGCCCTGAACCACAGGCAGGAGTTCAGAGTAAACACACACACCCATCTTTATCTCTCAGTACTGAAATGGAACAAGCTAATGCTGATACTTTTTTTAGCCACTTTGTTGCTTTTTATGGTTAGTTACTCAACGTGTAGTTGCTGACATTAACAAAAAACTGATATTAAATATTGTTCAAAAAAGGGGAGACTAAATTGGTGAGTGAAAGTTAAGCTGGAGTCACAATTCGGTCTGAGGTCATTCCAGGCTTTGTTGGTGTTGGTGTGGTATTCAGACAGCACAGGCACAGAAAAGCAGTTCTCTGCTTGGTACGTCCCCATCATCGTCCCAAATACAGCCAGGATTTTTCCCTCTCATTGACTGTACAGGGTTTGGGGAGGGGCGTTGAGGGGTAGGATCAGAGGTCTCCATGCATCTGGAGGGTAAAGGCGGCGGGGCGTTCCCCTGTTCTGTCCCGGGTCGTCGGCATCATCAGAGCCCGCACAGCATCTCACTTTAGCGCTACTGCGCGTGTCATCCCAGCCCAATGCAGCCGACCCCCCACCCCCCACCCCCCACCCCCCGGAGCACTGGCAGACTGCAGCTAGGCTGTGAGATCTGTGAGTCACCAGATCTCCTCTGAGGGGCGGGGGGGTGTGACTGAGCCCTACTGGCTTTCAAAGAGCCACACTGTACATTTAGGCATTTAGCAGATGCTGTCAGAGCAACTTCCATCCAGAACGTGTAGGCAAAGAGTAAAGATGATGCCAAGATACACGTGTCACAGTCAGTCGCCACAACCAGGAGCGATTGCGCAAACCCACAGCACAACGTTGAGCGCTACAGTAGATGCTTGCGTGAGACTGAGGAAGCGTTATGTTACATGTTTGTGACCCAGCGCTGGAAACTGTACAACGTGAGGTCATGTTGGTTAGACTTGATTTGATTGCGGGATTGCGAGATGGGGAGACGGAGGTAGAAGGCAGAATGGTCGGCTGGGATGAAACATTCACGGAGGAGAAGATTCCTTCCTCTTCCCCTTTCCCTGACTGGAGCCAGTCTCAGTCGCCAATGAGTTAATCTTTTCCAACGTCTTTCGTTTCCCTCATTCCCATTTCCTGGTTTCCATGGATTTTTTTTGCTCTCTCTCTCTCTGTCTCTCTCTCTCTCCCTCTTCTCCCTGCTCTTTACTTGCTCCACCCCTCTCCCACCTTTCTCTCCCTCCCTCGCTCCCTGGCTCCCTCCCTCCTCTGGACTCCAGGGGAGGTGGGCTTGTGGACCCACAGGTTTGTTATAACTGCAGACATCTGGCGGCTTTTCCTCTTGTTTTGTGTTTTCGCTCAGAGGAGAGGAGAGGACAGAAGAGACGACCCTCCGGCTGCCAGGCTTCTCCAGGTTCATGTGATTTTATTTAGAGAGAGAAAGGGGGCTTTCCTGCGGTGCTCTGAAAGAGAAGTGTTTTCCCGTTTATTCGAGCTCTCTTTTCTCTTATATCTTTCAGCATCTGTCTCTTGAAGTAGATTCATTGAGGAAGTGGGACTTTGAAGTGGACAGGAGAAATCATGCGCAACTGTATGAGCGTTTGCTCTTTTAGAATGACTTGTGTGTAAATCTGTACTTCCAAATCTATTAACAAAGTTTAACCCTTGACTTGTCTTTTGAGGCTGAAATGAAATGTATGTGCAACAGGTATGCACTTATAGGTCTGCGTTTTTGTTGTCTGTGAGGCTCCGTTAAGTGGACAGCGCTTGTTGAATGGCTGAAAGTGCCTGTGTTCCTCCTGAGTGAGTTTTAGACTGGAACTGGAGCAGGGTTGGTGTGGGGCTGATGTGCTTTTGCCTTCTCTTAGATTCCGTGTAGAGCCGGGGCGGTCTGTGCCTGTTTGGCTGAGTGGTTGTGAAAGGAGTGAAGTGCATCTTTCATGCGGGGCCAAACGGTGTGATGTCAGGGTGAATCCCACGGCTTTCAGCGCTCCTGCGACGCATCACAAGTGCTGTTTCGGCTCCCATACCGTGGACATATTATTTATTATTTATAATATATATGAATTATTATTTCCACTTTTGTGAAGAATTTATATGTGACAATAAGTTTATTACTCAATTGTGTATTACAAGTAAACATTGTTTCACAGTCATTTTTTATATCAAACATTCATCTCAGACCTTACTGTGCGCTCTGTGTTGGATAAGAAAGGATTGTTAAGCTCATAGATGTAAATGTTAATGTTCAAGCCTTTGGATAATATTGGAGCAAGTAGCCCCGATGCCTTAGGTGCACGACGTGTGTGCTTAGACCTGTTTCCTCATTTGTCTGCGGTGTGTAATTTGAGCGCAGGTAAAATGGGGTTAGTTTGTTGAGCGCAGGTAAAATGGGGTTAGTTTTTTGAGCGCAGGTAAAATGGGGTTAGTTTGTTGAGCACAGGTAAAATGGGGTTAGTTTGTTGAGCACAGGTAAAATGGGGTTAGTTTGAGCTTAGTGCTCTGTGTTGAGCACAGGTAAAATGGGGTTAGGTTGTGGAGCACAGGTAAAATGGGGTTAGTTTGAGTTGAGCGCTCTTTGCTGAGCGCAGGTGAAATGGGGTTAGTTTGTTGAGCGCAGGTGAAATGGGGTTAGTTTGAGCTGAGTGCTCTGCAGGTTGAGTGCTGGTTTCATGTTGAGTACATTGGGTTCAGTATATAAAAAATACTGGAGTTGACCATACTCAACCCGCTGTTTGTGTGGGGATACAGCCCGACAGTAATCCTGTTTGTGCTGCTTGATTTGATGCACAGAAACCGGTGAAAGTTTCTGCTGTCACCGTTTTGTCACCGTTTTGTCACCATTTTCCTAGTGAAGGGATGATGACATCCCTTCTGTCTCCCTCAACCTCTCTCTCTCTCTTCCTCCCCCTTCCCCCCAGACTGTGGAAACCACACCCACTGCTCTTTGCCGTGGCAACCTGAACGTTCTGAAGCAGCGCTGGGAGAAGCAGCCGGCGGCCCCGCCTCCCAGTGCCACGCCCAGTGCCACGCCCAAACCAGCCAAAGCACAGAACGGCCCCTCAGCCCCCCAGTCCCCGGTTGCCCTGGACAACGGCGGCCCCTGCCAGCTCCCAGCAGACGGAGAGATGGAGGGAGGAGTGGAGAGGAGGAAGCAGAGAGGGGCGGAGCAGGAAGTGGAGGCGGAGGGCGAGGCCGCTGGGCGGTCCAGTCCCCAGATAGAGAAGCCCACCGTGCCCCTCAGCAGCCTGAAGCAGATGTTTGAGAACAGGGTGAGTCACCCCCCCCCCCCGCCCCCCATCCCTCACTGCGCCTAAACACCCTCGTCCAATCAAAATCCCCCTTTTAAGACTTGTACAGAACATGAAAGAGCAGAGGAATATCTCTACATTAAGGCCATTTCATTCTCTTGAGATTTGAATTGAGCTTTCTTTCCTGAAAACCACCATGTTCTTGTACGGCTGTGAATGGGCGGACTTTCATTGGTCATTTGGAGACTGTGTTCTCTGCATAGTTAGCATGGTTTAACCAAACAGTGGTGTGACCGTTTAGTGGGCTGCCAATCAGAACTGAACATGAAGTCAGTCTTTTTTTGTTGTTGCTATATCTCTTAAAAATGAAACTTCCACTTATAGTAAATGACGTGAACCACTGGTGAATTTTGAAAGAGTGTCGCGGTAGATTCCCTCAGATCTTGGAGCGTGTAGTCATTTGGTCATGAGCTGTGATGTAATCAGTGTCACTGTCACACCTGACGCCCTGCTGGCCGGTTTTGGGGAGGGAGGCGGTCCTGCAGATATATATAAACCCCCGCCCCCCCAGGCTCGGGTCAGGTGGTGTCTCTCAGACCGGATCACACAGTCAGTCAGTGTGCTGGCTCTCTCTGCCCCTCTGAGAACACTGGTCCTGGGATCAGATGCTTCCCCTGGGGGGGGGCTGTGGTCATGCTCCGAGTCACATGCCTCCCCAACATGCTCCCTGAACAGATACACGTTCTCTCTCTCACACACACGCACATACAGTATACACACACACACCCTCTCTCTCTCTCACACACACGCACATACAGTATACACACACACACCCTCTCTCTCTCACACACACTCATACAGTATACACACTCACACCCTCTCTCTCACACACACTCATACAGTATACACACACACCCTCTCTCTCTCTCACACACACTCATACAGTATACACACACACACCCTCTCTCTCTCTCTCTCCCCCACACACACATACACACACACACACACCCTCTCTCACACACACTCATACAGTATACACACACACCCTCTCTCTCTCTCACACACACATACAGTATACACACACACACCCTCTCTCTCTCTCTCTCTCTCTCTCTCTCTCTCTCCTACACACACACACACACACTCACTCACTCACTCTGTCCCTCTCTCACACACATACACACACTCTCAATTTCAATTATTGGCAGGACAAATGTAGGCCCTTGTGTTGCCAGAGCAGAGGTTGCAAAATACAGCTACATACAATGAATGCTGCATTATTAATGAGTTATTCTCAAAAAGCCAAGCCTATAACGAAAATGGCAGTAAGTGATGTTAGGTGTGTGTGTCTGTCTGTCTGTTGTGTGTGTGAGTGAATGCTTGTAAGTGTGTATGTTGCCTGTACATGTGTGCATGATGTGGTCACTCATTGTTCCTCAGAGTGTAGCAAGAGAATGCACATTGTGCTGCTGTTGTGCAGCAGTCTTTTTGTCCCTAATGAGAAGGGTAATGTCTCTTGGTCAGGTGCGTTTTTGAATTGGGGACTTTTTTGGGTCATTTTGTGGTAGGATTTTTGGTGAATTTGGTCAAATTTGGCGCATTCTATCAGGAAGTGCTTCTCTGTTTCAATTCTGTTGCCTTTGCATTGTTGGCACAATCTTTTTTCTTCCGGCAACCATGAGTTTCTGTGCCTGCCCGTCTCTATGGGTAGGTGGTGCTCGCTGAGTCTGTACCTCATCAAGGTGGTTCTCAGTTTTTTGTCTGTGACTGTGGTCAGGTAGCTAGCTACAGTGTCTTCTTAGGGCCAGATAACATTTCATTTTACTTTGTGATTTTGTTTGCGATTCCCAATATGCAATATAATTTCATTTCAGCTGCGTTGCAATTTGGTTTATTTTAATTAGATTTGTAGTTTTGTTCTGGTTCTGAGCCAGTGAGGTGTTAGTATGTGTTACATGGAGAACTAAGGCTCAGAAGAAGCTGAGTGGGAGGATTGTTTTCTTTGCTCAACTCTTGGTATTGCACGGCTTTTACTGTAGTGAGTGGGGGTCAGTTACTCAGTCACTCACTCTTTCACTCACTCACTCACTCACTCAGTTACGCAGTCAGTCACTCACTCAGTTACGCTCTCGCTCGCTCACTCACTCTCTCACTCACTCAGTCATTCACTCACACACTCACTCAGTCACGCATTCACTCACTCACTCAGTCATTAACTCACACAATCATTCAGTCACGCATTCACTCACTCACTCAGTCATTCACTCACACACTCACTCAGTGACGCATTCACTCACTCACTCACTCAGTCATTCACTCACACACTCACTCAGTCACGCATTCACTCACTCACTCAGTCATTCACTCACACACTCACTCAGTCACGCATTCACTCACTCACTCACTCAGTCATTCACTCACACACTCACTCAGTCACGCATTCACTCACTCACTCAGTCATTCACTCACACACTCACTCAGTCACGCATTCACTCACTCACTCACTCAGTCATTCACTCACACACTCACTCAGTCACGCATTCACTCACTCACTCAGTCATTCACTCACACACTCACTCAGTCACACATTCACTCACTCACTCAGTCATTCACTCACATACTCACTCAGTCATTCACTCACTCACACACTCACACACTCACTCACACACTCACTCACTCCCCGGGAGCAGGCAGTGAATTCCTGGTCATCTCCATCTCAGTGCTGTTGTGTGTTTAAAAGAACAAAGGGACTGACGCAGGGTCACCGGTGCTGGAGGGCTGCAGGGTCTGCTGCAGGGTCTCTGTTATTGCCTGGGAAACTCGCCTCAGCTGATCTCTCAGGTCGCTAATCTTAAGGAGATATAAACCGGCCGAACCCCGCGGCTCTCCAGGAGCACGGACAGAAGCTCCGAGATTCACCCCGCCGTGCGATCCGGGAGCCGTTAACCCAGGGGCCCGGCGTTGGTCTGGGACGTGCGGAGGCCCGCGCTCCCTCCCTCGCCTTTTGGAAAAGAGCCCCGATCCAGGCGAGCGAAGCCGACGCGACGCGGGGCGCGTTCCGACCCGCGCCCGAGGAGCGGCGCCGCCCGGACGCCGACGCGGGCCCGGACCTGCCGCGCGCTCCTCCGTCCTCGCGCGGCGCCGCCCCCGCTGTCCTCGCCCGGCGCGCTCGGCCTCCCGGGCGTGTCGTCCTCAGCGCCGTTAACCTCTCCGCGCCGAGGCCCCGGCGGGTTTTTTCCGTACGGCCATAGATGTTTTGTCGTTTAATCACGCTTCCCTCCGGCCGTTCTTCTCTCTCCGCTGGGGTCGCGGAACGCTGGCTGCCTTCATTTGTGCGGCGCTACAGGCTCTGAAAGCAGACAATGGAGCTGTTTAACCCCGCCCCCCTCGCCCCCCCCCCAGAACCTGACAGGTGAGATGTAAGAGCGAGCCGCGGTGTGTTGTTATTTTGTCAGTTACACGCTCTTTATGTCGGGGAGCGCCGCGGGGCCTGCGGGGGCTTTTGTCGAACGCGCCGGCTGCGTTGGTGGCGAAGGCTGACGCGCGACGACGATGGGGGGGGGGGGGGGGCGCGGGTACAGTGTGCTCGCAGCCAGCTGACGGGACGGAGAGCTGCTTTGGGGGGGGGGGGGGGGGGGCTGGTGGGGGGAGGGGGGATACTGCATGAAAGGCCGCCAGCGGTCGGGCTAAAGGGATACCATGTGTGCCTGTTTACTGGGCCTGTCACATGTGCCGCTAACCCACCGCCCCTCCCCCTCCCCCTCCCCCTCCCCCTCCCGCTGCATGCACTCAGAAACACCCTAAATATTCTCCAGGTTTCCAGTGTTCCTGGGGAGGGAGGGGTGTTCCCACTGAAACGTGAACGGTTTTGTACACTTTTTGTGTGATTTCCTTGTCCGTGCACGTACACAGCTGGGCTCAATCTGCTCGATCTGCCCTCCCTCTCTCCCTCTCTCTCTCTCTCACACACATTCTCTGTCTCTCTCTCTTTCCTCTTTCTCCTTTCTCTCTCTCTCTCTCTATCTCTCTTTTTGTAAACAAACACCAGGGATTGAGTCATTAGCTGTCTTTTGATTGGGTCATCCAGAGCTGGCCAAGAGTTTCCGTTGTCAAAGAATTCATGGCGTTTTAAACACGCCCTCTCCTTCGCTCCAACACTGTCGACCCCAAGCACGGTTACCTTCAAAAAGACCATCAGACCCCACATACCTGCCAGACCTCTCCCTTCTGCTACGGCTACGGGCTTCTGGCCCCTCCCCCCCTGCACAGCGTGCTGGAGCTTGTGTCACTGCTAAAAACATTTAGATGGGGCAACACACCCTGGAGGTCCAAAGAGAGAGTTTGGCATTTCCTACAGTGTTGCAATGGGGGGGTGTAAAAAGTGCAGCCAAATAACATAAATTTTAACACTCTAGCATTTATGACACACGCCTACCCGGAGCAACTTACGCGTACATGTATCCGTTTATATCCCTTTGGGAATCAAACCTGCAACCTCTGTGCTGCATGGCCTGTTCGCTAACCATTATGGCTACATGGCCTCCTTATTACCTTGAGTTCCAATCCTCTGGCAGTACTGTGGGAAGCATACCGAGTCTCAGAGCTGAAGGCAGGACAGGGGTGGAGCACACACCCCCTCTCTGGAACACTCTGACCCAGAAGCCCCCTGGAGCGCGCTTCAGTCTGAGTACGCGTGATTTCATTTCTTCCGCACTGCCGAAGGGGTTCTGTGTCTCATGCAGTCTTTGGTGGTCTGGTTAAACAACGGCCTGTTTCAGCGGTCGGCTCACCCTCCGAGAGGGGCTCACCCCTCCAGGAGATGAACCTCGGGACAAAACCTGCCCGCTAGGGAGAGAGCAGGGCAGGGAGACGGGCACTCTGTTAGCAGAGACAGACGCTCTGTTAGCAGAGAGACAGACAGACGCTCTGTTAGCAGGGAGACAGACGGACGCTCTGTTAGCATGGAGACAGACGCTCTGTTAGCAGGGAGACAGACGCTCTGTTAGCAGAGACAGACGCTCTGTTAGCATGGAGACAGACGCTCTGTTAGCATGGAGACAGACGGACGCTCTGTTAGCAGGGAGACAGACGGACGCTCTGTTAGCAGGGAGACAGACGGACGCTCTGTTAGCATGGAGACAGACGCTCTGTTAGCATGGAGACAGACGGACGCTCTGTTAGCAGGGAGACAGACGGACGCTCTGTTAGCAGGGAGACAGACGGACGCTCTGTTAGCATGGAGACAGACGCTCTGTTAGCATGGAGACAGACGGACGCTCTGTTAGCAGGGAGACAGACGGACGCTCTGTTAGCAGAGACAGACGCTCTGTTAGCATGGAGACAGACGCTCTGTTAGCAGAGACAGACGCTCTGTTAGCATGGAGACAGACGCTCTGTTAGCAGAGACAGACGCTCTGTTAGCATGGAGACAGACGCTCTGTTAGCAGAGACAGACGCTCTGTTAGCATGGAGACAGACGCTCTGTTAGCATGGAGACAGACGCTCTGTTAGCATGGAGACAGACGCTCTGTTAGCATGGAGACAGACAGACGCTCTGTCCGATCTGCGCTCTTCTCCTATCAGAGCTGGAGTTGGGTGTGGAGTGGAGTCTCTATAGAACAGGATTTGAGGTATAGCTTATGTACCCATAGGGGGGGGGGGGGACTAGGATGGGGCAATCATCCTAGTCCCATGCTCAACACAGCCTGGTCTGTGTGAATACCTTACAGGAGTGATGTCACAGTTGAGCAATGCACTGACCACAAACTCCCATCACCCCAGGCCTTTTTAACAGAGCCTTTAAAGATACCTCTCTCTCTTTTCTTCTCTCCCTCTCTCTCCTCCAATCTGTCTCTTTGTCTTTTCCTTTCTGCCTCTCTCTCCTCTAATCTCTCTCTCTCTCTATCTATAGCTCTATCCCCCCTTCACCCCTTTAGTCTTTATCTTTCTATAGCTCTCTGTCTCTCTCTTTCTCTTTCTCTTCCTCTGTCTCTGTCTCTCTCTCTCTGCATGGGGTGCTTAATTGGGGGTGACTGACCCCTGTTTGACCCCCTGTAAGGCAGTCCTGCTCCACTGAGGAGACTCGCAGCTCAGCTCCGGCCCATAAAAGGTCATCTCTGTTCTCCACTGGTGCGTGACCCCAGTTATCAGCCAGTCAGACGGCTGCACGCGAAGGGCCAGCACCAGAGCGCCCTCCGGGGTACGCTTTTCCAGGGAGCCCCCTCTGGGGTCACCCTGCCCCCTGCCCATGCGTCCCATGATTACAATTACCCAGCCCAAACAGTCTCCTGGGAAACCATACCGCACCCCACACAGCCGAACCCTCAGAACCTCTCCAGCGGTCTCATCGGCCACGCCCACATACAACATCAAATTCTGATTGACAGCAGGTATATGTTCGTAACTGGAACACAAAGTCTCTCACTCTCAGAGTGATCAGAGATGAGTGCCGTTTTTAGATAAGGCCCTTTTTTGCATAACTGATGTGGTATAGCCGGTGTTCGGTGCAGAGTACAGTAAGATTGATAAGTACAGTCTGATCTATTAACATATTTGTACAGTGGTACTGTAGTTGTGGCTATTAGTATGATGGTTGTTCTTCTTATTCATGGTGGGGACGATGTGCCAGTCTGCAGTGCTACTGTACTCAACTGCTGTAATAACCCTCCCCCTCCTTCTCTGATGTCCAAGAGCCACACCTGAGGGTGTTTAAAGATTTTAGCTCTGCTTCAGCTTAAATCACAGTGGTAGTGGATGTGAGGGCAGTGATATGTGCACAGGCGGGCAGGATGGGGGATGTGAGGGCAGAGCCAGGAATCGCTGTCACGTCCTCGTTCTTCCCTAAATCCCGCTTGGCGGTGTGATCTCCGCGCGGCTGTGGTTTCGCGCTGCTCGCTGGCCCTGCCGTGTTCCTCTCTGTCCCGGTCGGACCTAATCGCTTTTTGGAGGAGAGGAGGGGGCAGGTGTCGCGGTGGGGGCAGATTTGGGTTTGTCCTCCGGTCTGATAAGGGCTTTTACACGGGCAGGAGGCGGCTGGTTTAGCTGCTTTTGGGCGTCTCAGACACACCTGGGCGCTTCTCTGAAGCAGGACTGCAGCCAGACTCAGGGAGACCGTGAGGAGCAGCCACACTGGAACACAGGACGGCTCACCGGTCAGATACGTGTGTGTGTTTCTGTGTAAATGTGCGCAAGTGTGTGTGTCTGGGTGGATTTGTGAGTTTGTATTCTGTGTGTGTCTGTGTGTGTCTGTGTATGTTTTTGTGTGTTTTTTATAAATGTGTGTGTGTTTGCGTGTGTGTTGGTGTGTGTGTGCATCTGTGTGTGTGTGTGTGTGTGTGTGTGTGTGTGTGCACGTATGTGTGTGTGTTTGTGAGAGTTCACACTGGAATGTTTGGAGCTGTGTGTGTGTGTGTGTGTTTATGTATTTGTGTGGTTTTTTGTAAATGTGTGTGTGTGAGAGAGAGTTCACACTGGAATGTTTGGGGGGTGTGGCTGTGTGTGCATGTGTGTGTGCATGTATGAGTTCACACTGAAATGTTTGGTGGGGGGGGGTGTGTGTCTGTGAGACAGACGCTGCCTCCTGCTGGTGAGCTCATTAGGAGATTACAGCCGCGGGGGGGCATGGAGACGGGCGGAGCCGGGGAGGGAGAGGGCGGCCAAACAGACCCCCTCAGAACGGGACGGGCCCGCCTCGGCCAAAGCGTGCAGTGATGAAATAAAACGTGCCCTGCGAAGGCCGTGATGTGTAATCAGAGCCACGTCCCAGGCTGCCTTCTCCAGAGGGATTCCGTCATCCGTACCCGAGCAGGACGGCTGCGGCTGCTTCCCTGACTCACAGGCTCTCCAGGAAAATGGCTGCCTTCTCGTGGCTCTATACAACAGCACCACGTGACAGTCCCACCTACCATACATGGGGGTCATAGGAAACGGTCATGTGATTCTTTTCATTTCCTGTTAACCCAAAGTTAACTCTGATAATGTAACGCTCTGGCTCACATTCAGTGCGTTAGCAGGCTAAACGAATCCTGTGGTAATGTAGACTGAGGGAAGGGAAAGATGCTCATTCACACTCACCTGGTTCTGAGTGTAGGAGGGAGAGATCAGAAGTGAGGGTGTGTCTTTGTTCCAGGGGAACTGGACTGAACTGGTTCTTTTCCTGCAGAACTGTTCCAGGCTGGGTCTTGTACTGAAGGTCTGGAATTAACTGGTTCTGATTATGTTCTCCTCCCTGTAGGTTTCCAACAACTCAGAGGACCCAGATACGCAGGAAAGAGACAGAGGTACGACCCAAACACTACATGCACTGCATACATACTTAAGTATACACATGCACGCACGCACACACACACTCTTGTACACATACAGGAACACACACACATACGCGCACACACACACATACAAACTCATACACATACAGGCACACTCACACGTACGCGTACACACCCACACACACACACAGACACAGACACACACGTATGCATACATACCCACACACACACACATACAAACTCTGTCACATGCAGGGGGTATAATGATCACATGCGGGGGGATAAGGGTCACATGATCACATGCAGATGTGCGCGTGCAAGAGGAAATCATACCCAAGAGTGCAAGCATACAGCCCTCTAATGCAGTACATCTGCAGTCTGGGACACACTGCATCATCCATATAAAATTACAGTGGGAGTAACCTGTGATTCTCTCTCTCTCTCTCTCTCTCTCTCTCTCTCTCTCTGGCTCCCAGGGGCCCCAGATGGGGTAATGCCCCTGGACGACCTTCTGGAGGCCCCGCCCCTTCGGGACAGGATGGCCCTGTACCAGGCTGCGGTGTCCAAGCAGGACACGCCCACAGCCCCGCACAATGTGAGTCTGCAGCTCTGGAAGAGCTGCCATAAATGGAATATATAAATAAAATTAGATCTGCACTAAATGAATCTGTTCATAACATATTTGAGAGAAAAACCAAAAAGAACATATACTTAAGTCAAATTATATCATTGTATCATGGCATGTCGTATTAATTCCATGCAATGTCACTTCCTGTATTTGCCAAGGTCTTATAATCAAGACATGTTACATACCTTTTAACCTGCTGCCTCATGCTTGTTTGGAGTTAGCTGTGCTATGCGCTGTATTTGGCTGCTTGTGATCCTTTTGATGATTGGCTGTAAATAATGCACCAGGTGAAAGCATTGTAAAGCATTTATGCAACTGGCCAGCGTAACACTTGACTTTGGCGCCCTCTGCTGGTGAGTGGGTTGCCTTTCATTTGTGTGCACTTTCAAGTTTTCAAGTAGGCAAAGGCTGTCTCGTGCTTGGTCGTGGTTTCAAGCAGGAAGAGAATGTGCCTCCAGTCTTTTTTGATTTGGTTAGTAATTATGTCCCATAGAATGCAAATGAGGTGGGGTTTTTATCATTTTTTCTCCTGATTTGTTATCGGTGGTAAGGCTTCACTTTACTGCCACACCCACACACGGTCCTGAAGACATCTGGTGATCTGAAGTCGGGCAAATTACTGGGAGTAACACATACAGTGGTAACCCAGGCGACCCTGGCTGACTTAAGCCTGTGCTACAGGATGAGGCCAAAGGCACTGTGGTGCTATACTGACCCTTTTTTACTGACTGAGCCGCTCTATAGGGCCCAGCCTGCGCTCGTGGTGAGAGTCTTTACTGACTGAGCCACTCTATAACATTCCAGTGTAAACTGTACTTTTGGCGTGTATGCAACAGCAAAACGGACAACA
The DNA here is from genome assembly GCA_039654925.1 of Anguilla pacifica. Taxonomy (NCBI): domain Eukaryota; kingdom Metazoa; phylum Chordata; class Actinopteri; order Anguilliformes; family Anguillidae; genus Anguilla; species Anguilla pacifica. The sequence goes on along the minus strand of CM077294.1, from coordinate 35,714,054 downwards.
GTGATAATTCCTCGGGAGGATTGCCAAGAAAAAAAGTGGACATTCTATCGATGTAAAAACTACTTTTTGTTCGCTGAACGCTTGCTGTGATAAGGATATTGACTTCACTGTGATTCATGTCGTCTGTGGATTTCCAAAACACATAGAAGATGAGGACCCTCCAAGCCTGTTTCGCCTCCCCTCACGTTACAAAATAACAGACCATTGTTGCTATAACATTGGCATCGTAATATAGTTCATAGAGACTGAACCGTGAGTTTTAACATTTTCAAACGGTACATCTTGTTACAAGATTGATTGAAAACTTCACCATAAAAAAACAGAATGAATGCACCCAGTATTAATAATGAACCCACTCTGGCCCAAAACCGGGCCTGTGCAACTTCAGGGGTTAAATATTCCCACGTATCTATGAATGTTAGATTGACAGGCATAACAGACAGTCAAAGTGCCTTCACAAGCTCTGATACTCATGCCCCTCCCCCACAGAGCCCTACCAGCGAGTCCAGGAGAAAATCAGGCCCTGCCACAGACAGCAAAGGTGAGTCACCCTATTTACGTTTTACATCACTTCCACGGCCGACCAATCAGAGTGATGAGAGCATAAACTTGGCGAATGAGAGGCCTTTCGCTTTGTGCTCATGAGTCATCCAGTTCTGGAGCTTCTCTCCTGAAAAGCTGGTGTACCAGATATGTCACTCTATCACAGCAAGACGACATGCTCTGTGCTTGGTCAAAATTCTTTAGAAGGCAGAGGGTAGAAGGGGTTGGTTGATAATGAGCCATTGATAATGGCTCCCCCTAGAGTCAGAACAGTGTAATGGGGTGGTCGCAATGACATAAAAATGTGCAAATATTTGCTTTGGCCACCGTTCACTTCCATCAAAAATCCGCACGATGGGCGAATAAATGGAATCGCTTCCAGTTGCGAAGCAAATTCATCCTTCGTCTTCGGTCAAAGTTCAGCTATGCTCAGCGAAGGTCTATAGAGTTCAGCTCTGTTCAGGAAAGTTCAACGGAGTTCAGCTATGCTCAGCAAAGTTCAACAAAGTTCAGCTGCTGCGAATTCGCAGTATCGGGAAAGATAAATGCTTCTTTCATGTCCGCCATAAAATTTCAAATTGGATGAGTCGCTGATTGTGCTGCGTCAGCACTGGGTGCTATATGACACATCTGTACAAGATTACAGGAGCAGCATTTTAAAAAGATGCATCTTAGTACGGAGTCAGCCGCGAAACGGGATTTTATGGTAACGCACATTTCTGTAATGTTACACGTTTTAAAGTTAGCTGGCGATACTAGCCAATAGCAGGTCTTGGCTAAATTCAGTGCATCACAGCTGCATTTTACCCACTTAGCTGGCTAGCTACCATTCGGCTTTGATACATGGTTCATGCTAGCTATATAAAGCTATTAAGCTGGTAACTTTAACTTCTACAGAAATGTCCGTTAGTTGCTACAAACTATTTTCAACTTGTAAAAGAGAAGTTGAATTTAGCAGCCGAGTGTAGCTACTACAAACCCACAGTCATGACTAGTCATTCAACCTCTGAAAAACTAAACTATGTGACATCATATCCTTTATCGCTGTGGAGGAATAAAGAGCAGAGCAAACTTTTCAGTATGACCCATAACTCCTATCTTGTGCCTCTCAGGGGATCGAGTGGAAACTTCCAGCTCCTCACAACTGGAGAAGGGCCAGCCCAAGCCTACCAAAGTGAGTTCTCTGCATGGTCGTGTGTGCGTGTGTGTGGGAATGTGTTTGTATATGTGTGTGTGTGTGTGTGTGTGTGTGTGTGGCCAGGTGTCTGTCTGTGTGCATGTGTGTCTGTCTGTGTATACATATTTACATGCATGTACCTGCCATTTTCATCCTTAAATCTGAAAATATAAATATATAAACTCTGTACCTGTGTGTTTGTGTGTGTGTATTTGTGATTGTTTCTGTGTGTGTGTGTGCGTGTGCGTGTGCGTGTGTATTTATTTCTGTGTGTGTGTGCGCGCGTGTGTGTGTATTTATTTCTGTGTGTGTGTGTGTGTGTATTTATTTCTGTGTATGTGTGTGTGTCTGTGTTGTGTGTGTGTGTGTGTACACGCAGAAGTTTGGCGTGCCAGCGCAGGAGACGTGCGTGGTCTGCCTGAAGACGGTGTACCCCCTGGAGCGGCTGGTGGCCAATCAGCAGGTCTACCACAACTCCTGCTTCCGCTGTTCACACTGCAGCACCAAGCTGAGGTCAGCTAACCTGGCACCAGAGCACGGTCTTCCCCATCTGACCTTCCCTGTCTGACCTCATTCCTGTTCCCCGTCTGACCTCACTCCTCTCCCCACCTGACCTCACTCCTCTTCCCCACCTGACCTCACTCCTCTTCCCCACCTGATCTCACTCCTTTTCCCCATTAGACCTCTCCCCACCTGACCTCACTCCTCTTCCCCATCTGACCTCACTCCTCTTCCTTGTCTGTTTCATCCTGCATATTTGAGACATTTTACGGGTTTAGGCGTGGGATTGTTAGATGCCAGTCCTGGAGAGCCACAGTGTCCACTCGGTGTATTTCAGCTTGTAAAGTAAAAGAAAACTAGCAGATGCTGCAGCCCCTGGTTTAGAAAGAAGCAGATTGTGGAAACTGTGTTTTTATTCTTAACCCTTATAGGGATTTTATATTTTTTGATGGCCCTACAAATGAAGTTTCTTCTTGGAAAAATGAAATGCTTATAATCTTTGGCCTCTGTCTCCCTCTAATGTCTAGTCTGGGGAATTACGCCTCCTTGCACAGCAACATTTACTGCAAGCCTCACTTTAGCCAGCTGTTCAAAGCCAAGGGCAACTATGACGAGGGCTTTGGCCACCGCCCCCACAAAGAGCTGTGGGCCGCCCGGGAGGAGGGTGGGGACGAGGACGCGGAGGAGCAGGGGAAGCTGGAGGCGGGGCCTGAGGCAGGGGCGGGGCAGGCAGGGCGTGGGGCAGAGCCGGAGAGCCCCACGGTGGAGGAGTCGCCACTGGCCAAGGTCAACGTCCTGGCCGCCACCCTGGAGACGCCGCCCCGCCCCGCCGAGACGCCCGAGAGGCCCGTGGAGACGCGGCGGCTGAAGATCTCCTGGCCGCCGTCCACCGAGAAGGGAGCCGCGGGGGCCAGCCCCGCCCCGGGGGTCGGAGCCATCAAGCCCGTCCGCGCCAAGTGGCCCCCCGAGGGCGACGCCCCGCCCGCCGCGGAGAGCCCCGAGCACAGCGAGCTCTCCGACCTGCGCCAAAACTCCTCCCTCAAGGAGCGGAGCCGCCCCTTTTCCCGGGCAAGCCCCGCCCCCTCCCCAGACACCGGCCGCGGAAAGCAGGCGGAGAGAGGCCCGCCCGCCCCCCGGCCCAACGGCAAGGACAGAGACGCCAAGAGGGGCGTGGCAGCCACGCCCGACAACAGCGCCGCGAACGGCGGGGCTGACCCGGAAGACGAACAGGAAGCGGAAGAACAGGAGGAGGAAATGACTGGCCCAGAACAGGAAGAACAAGAGGAAGCAGATGAAATGGGCGAAGAGAAGGAGACGAAGGAAGAGGAGGAGGAGGAGGAGGAGGAGGAGGAAGAGGAAGAGCAACAGCTGCCCCCTCTGGAACACCCGACGGGTTCCCCCTCCCCCCTGGCGGAGGGAAAGCACAATCGGACGTCCCAGGACGTGGGATTCTGGGACGGGGAGGAGGGCAGCGGGGGGGGCGAGGGGGAGGTGTCCGCGGAGGAGATGATCAAGAAGAACCGCTACTACGAGGAGGAGGAAGAGCTGGCCGAGCAGGAGGACTGAGAGAGGAGCCGAGCGCTTCAGACCGACTGCGATCCAGCGGCCTTCACCGAAACCTGAGTTCCGACCCAGACACACGGACAGAACCCGCACCGCTGCTTTACTGCAAGTCCAGTTTCCACCTTTAATGTTTCTCATGGTACCCGTGCTACGTACCGAATGCTCTGCTACGACTCCCTTTTTTAGAGATTGTTTTAATCATCGAGCCACGGTCTGAATCCAAGGATAGAATAAACGCACGGTTTTCAGGAATTTGGTACTTCATTCCATTCCAACATTTTTTTTTTTTGCACTTTTTTGTATGTTTTTAAATGTCGAACCAAGCCAAAAAAAAGGTGTCTGTATTGTGTCTTTTAAAATGACTGTCCTATGCAATTTCCAGCTTTCATATGCTGAGAAACAACACCCACTTACTAAGTAGCTGTTTTCAGACAGAGCAAGGGCTAACACGCAAGGAAGTGGCTTTTAATTGACGTTTCATTCGATTTTTTGTACATTTTCCTGGTTGTGTGAAACACGACCACGATCATTCTCAGGTTTGATCTAGGAGTTAAGCGCCTGGTGCACAAGAGCTGACTACGGTCACCCCCGTCCCCAACATTGCTTGATTCATGATGCATGCTGGAAACAGCAGGAGTAAATTCTTGCTAGGTGGGATTTTTATCTGGTGGGGCAGAGTGGGCGTGACCTGAGCGATTGCTTTTGCGGCCATTGGCTGTTTTGGTGTGATAGACACCCCTCGCGCAGGTGGGCAGGCACGCTGGCTCAACCGCAGGGTACTCATCTGCAGCTTGAAGCTCAGGTTTAAACCCGCGGTGCACAGAGCTGCAGCACATCTGAAGCTGTTCCTTATTTCTCAGACTCGGTTGCAGTTCCGGTGCTCAAACTGCGGTCCAGCGGCTTAAACCTGGTTTAACCGCAGCTAACCGCGGTGCAGCTCAGCCGGAACGTTCCGGGGGAGGAGGATTCTTTTTGGTTCACATTTCCTCCCTCATCCCCTTTTCTGTACAGAGGCGTGTTCACTTTTTGGGGGCGGTTTTGGAGGTGAAGTCAGCAGAATGGACGGAAGAGAGAGATCTGAACACTCGTTCTCATAGCCAGTCATATATACGGACTCTATTAACTGCTGCAACGCTTGCTACATTCTGTTTGATTGTGGGGGGGTGAAGAACTGAATGTTTTTTTTTGTTTTTTTAAAGTGGTCCAAACTAAATTTCTTCATGTTACTGTTTAAGATATTAATAAATGATTCACGTATATTGGTCTGGTGATTTTTCGAATATTTTCAGCTTGTCGGCATACGCATGATCAAGAAATGTGTATTGGTATGAGATATCGCAGTCTACGCACACATGCTTACACGTGCACACGCATACACGCACACACACACATACAGAGCTACATTATTTCAACATCATCTGAACTGTAAGTCCTCCAGCTGACTGGACGACCCCTGGTGTTGTCTCTCGTGCTGGAGGGAACGTGTTGCGAAAGAAAAGGCTGACAGTGAACTCTTTTTGGAAGCAGCCATCTTTATTACAGTGCATCAGCATGGCTGGTTCTGCTCGTCCAGCATCACAGTGCAGGCTGAGTCCATCCTCAGACTCCACAGGCGAACACGGGATCATTACCGTTACGGAGAAAGAGGTAAACGCACCGTAATTTCAATTTACTAAATCTCCAAACTCCACACGTTTTCCTTAAACTTTGATTAACTTAAGCAGATATGAACTTACCCTTGTATACGATACACAATATTTTCTCTTTACAGCTTGTAGGCACTCACCAGTCAATGTTATACAAGTAACGAACATACAAAAGGGAAAAAAATCCAACTGATGCCTCAGATGTGAAGATGTAGACATGAGAGCACAAATGCATAAGCAATAAAAACACTGGCATGTTTGGCCAAACTGAGAGGAATATAAACATGCCTATTACACATCGAGCTGATGTTAAACAGGCATGAAGCACAGGAGTGTGGAAAAGGCAGTACAGTCTGTCATAAGCCATGTCCATTTTTTTGTTTTTTTCCCCACAACCTTTTATATTACAGACCTTGGCTTATTTCCATAATACACACACACACACAGACTCCATGCCACAGAACACAAACGCACTACTCTTTCTCGTGTGGCCTAAAGAACACATGCACGCACACATACACGCACACACACACCCATGAGAAAACCCTGCCAGGTATGTACTGTAAGGGTGAAGGGTGTATGGAGTTTTGCACTAAATTTTCCTGAGGATTCCTTTTCTAATGGCTGGGAAGCTTTTATAGGATATGCGGGGCAAAAGAATCCCAATAAAAGTGCATAAAAGTACTAAATTATTTTCCAACAACCACAACCCCCCGTGGAAAGACCAGCCTTGCCTTGCCAGATCACCAATAGGAGGGAAAGCACCACAGATTCTCTATCGTAGTTAGACGATAAGCACCTGCTTTCCTTCCTTCAAAGGTGATATGACAGTTTATGAATATTCACGAGAGGCGTGGCCAAGTCAGAACACCCATTGTCTTTGGCCATGCTCATTTCATTCATTCATGATATGCCTCACAGTTTCCAACAGCAGAGGGAGCACATTCACTGTTATGAATATGGAGTTCAATATCTGGTTAGTCTATACAATCTATGACAGCACACCGCAGAACTGTGTAGCAGGTATCTCTCACCCAACCTTACGACCAGGGAATACAGTGCTGATTCCTTTAAAACTAAATGTATTAGAGGACATATTGATCATTTGTAAATACATGCCTTGTTTCAAGGTGATTTATGTAGATAAAAATATATTCATATATATACACAACATATTATACCCCATTAACAATCATTTTGGCGTTCATACACGAATGTGAGTAATTTGCAAGACATATGGATAGCCAGTCCCAGATCATTTCTGACTGTAGCCACGTGTGCAGGCTCCTTATTGGCCGTTTCTCCAGACACCACAGAAACATTCTCAGTACTTTCCCTGGATCAGCATGACAGAACCCCAGAGAAACTAACCGCACGGTTAGAGACGGGTCGTTCGGCCAAACACGGCACGAACCTGGAAGGCCCACAGACAGTCCTTCCTTTCTCAAGAGTTCACAGGGTTTATTTCGCATGCTCATTCCTATCAGTGACGCAGAGACGGAGCGTTTAATGGGAATGAGTCACTCCGTTCACTGAGGAACGCCGCAGATGCACCACTCCCAGTGTAGCTGTGCGCTGGAATCCAGTCTCTCTGAGTCTCAAACTTGGTCCTGGGGGGCCCCTGTGTACGCTGGTTTTCACTCCAACCTCAACAGCAATCCCAGAATTTTAACAAGCTGTTAATTTTTCTTAATGAGGTGCTTTTCATGTTTTAGAGCTGGGGTTCCAGAAAGGGCCAGTGTGGGTGCACACACCTGATCCTGATTCTACTAATCAATCACTAGAGTCATTGCTAAGCACCTTGATTAGTAGAATCAGGATCAGGTGTGTGCACCCACACTGGCCCTTTCTGGATTAGACTGGGGAGCCCAGCTCTAAAACATGACACCTAATTAAGAATAATTAACAGCTTGTTAAAACTCTGGGATTGCTGTTGAGGTTGGAATGAAAACCAGCATACACAGGGGTCCCGCAGGACCGAGTTTGAGGGACCGGCGAGACTACATGGGGGGAAAAAAGGGGAGTGATAAGACGGACGCACTAAAAGGAGTCTGCAGGCGCACTGAGGTTTGGGCTGGGGGCCCTCGCAGACCGCAGCGCCCCTCTCAGTGTTCCCTGGCTGGGGCCAGGCCTTTTCTGACCTGGAAAGAGCCATCCTTAGCATCCTGGCTTTCGTCTGGCCCTGTGTGCTCTCCACTGCTCAACTTCATCAATAGCTTTCCATTTCTCTGCAGCATCGTAAGCTACAGTCCTTGTGACATTAACATACGGTTGGTCATATTTTCCTCTTTGACAAGGAAAGACGGGTAGATTATTTTTCTAGCAGTTAACAGCTGTTAATAGCATCTGTTAATTGGCAGTTGTTAATTCACAGGCGTTAAAAGCAGTTGTTAACTGACAGTTGTTCATAGCAGTTGTTAATAAACAGTTAATAGCATTTGTCAATTGACTGTTGCAAATAGAAGTTGTTAACTGACAGGTGTTAATTGTTGATTACCATCTTATTATGCCGCATCTCGGAACACAAAAACAGCAAAAGAAATCAATGGTGTAATGAGATCCAGCTTACAGCTTGTTTGATTCTCGGTTATTCATTCCTAACAATAATTTGTATCTACAAAATGTGAGCCTGTTTTAAAAACTAAGGCTACAGTAAAGCAAGTAACCATTCCTATAAATGACTCTAATTACGATGAGTCGTACAGTGTATTTAGACTTCACACTTCACTCCCATTCCTGAAAGGCTCGTCCCTGAGCTTCTGCAGAACTGTATTTTCTCTTTATTCACGGAAAGAAACAGTGACCCCTTGTGGAAAGTTAAAGTAACACCAGCAGCGTTTCAAACCCCGAAGCTGCAATAGTATAAGGCAGGGATCAGCAACTGACGGTCCTCGAGGGCCGGGAACTGCTGGTTTTCCACCCTCCCTTTGCCTGGGGAGTCAGGTGTGAAGACAGTCCGGCCAATCAGTAGCACTAATTACCCGGGAGAAAGGAAAACCAGGGCTGGATTTGGATTTGAGGGCCAGAGTTGATGATCCCTGGTATAAGGGCCTTGCCATCCAGTCACATCACAGAATCACATGGAACAAACTTCCCACTGGATCAGAAAGCTTTTGAAAGCTTGCAGCAGCTTAAAGAAGCGGAAGGGAACAGTGAATATATATCTTTAGGTAATCCTGATGAATCGTCTCCAGGGCAGGAAGTCTCTTTTCCGGTGACGGGATGTGGGACAGCCGGCCTCCTGAGGTTTTTTTTTTTTTTTTTTTTTGAGAGGGCGTGTCTACATCCCTCCTCAGCCGCTCAGGGGGTGCAGGTCCACATTGACCCTCTCCCCTCTGCTCAGCATGCCGATGGTGGGGTACAGCCCCCCCACCGGCACCCCCACCTCCCGCTTCCCCATCACCTGCCCGTTTCGGGTGAAGAACACCTGAGAGGACACAAGGGGGCGACAGTGAACCGGCTGCTTCGCTGAGATTCGCACAAATAACAGTCATGTTTCCGTGCTCTGGTGGTTATGGTGAGAGGCTCACACTCACTCGCATGTGTGTGAGTGAGTGTGTGTGTGTATGTGTGTGAGTGAGTGTGTGTGCGCGTCTGTATGTGAGTGTGTATGAGTGAGTGAGTGTGTGCATGTGAGTGTGTGTGTATGTGTAGGTGTGTGTGTGTGTGTGTGTGTGTTAGTGTGTGTCTGAGTGAGTGAGTGAGTGCGTGTGTGAGTGTGTGTGTGTGTGTGTGCGTGAGCTGCTCACCATAACCTTCCTGGCCTCACTCTCCGGTTCCACCTCTTCTCTGTCCTCTTCCTCATCTTCATCATTCAGGTAGAGCATATTCTGCATCTCTAAGGAGTCCATATCATCACCGTCATCTACACTCACAGAAAGACAGACAGACAGACACACACACACGCATAGAATACTGAGTGAGGACTGAATATATCCCATAATGACAAAATTTGGTAATGGTTTAAGAGAGTCAATCCCCACCCTTCTTCGAGCCCCCTCTCACCTTCACCATCCATGATGTAGTCCCGAGGGAACAAGATCCCGCAGCCCATGATGTCCCCCTCGAAACAGCGGGGGCCAAAGGGGTCCCCCTCCCCATTGCCGTGGAAAACCTTCCCATCGTCTGTGTGAGAAAAGAGTCTCAGCCACACTGAGGATGATCTCTCTAATGAGACATACACTAACACACTGAGACACACACAGAAAAACACTGAGACACATACTGAGACACACAGAGACACACTGAGACACATACTGACACACAGGCACACACTGAATGCCAAAATGAGATGTACACTGAGACACACACTGAAACAGGCTGAGACACACTGAGATACACTGAGACACACAGTCACACACCGAGACACAGAGGAACACAGCAACACACACTGCGACCCAGAGTTACACACACAGAAACACAGAGACACATGAAAACACACACTGAGACCGAAACAAAGATTCAAGCTTGCTTATATACAGTGAGCTCCCTGTTTGGGACAAAGATGTATTTTTCTCTTGATTGGCTTCGTACTCTACAATATTAAATTTATTATCAAACATTTGACATGTGGTCAAAGTGCAGATTCTCAAGTTTTATTAAACTGTATATAGACACAACATTTTATACATAGCCCTCCATTTCAGGGCACCATCATGTTCAGGACAAATGACTTCACTAATGAAGTCAGATTTGGCCAATGTAGGTGTAAGAGAGCTTTTACTATCTAGTCTTGTTACTGGGCTTTTGATTGCCTTTGGAGTCTGTTACTGGCGGCTATCAACAGGAGGACCAGAAATGAGAAGAACCATCAGAGACAAGCCAAACCGTAGGCCTACCAAAATCAACAGTTTGGAATATCATAAAGAAGAAAGATAGCACTGGTGAGGTTCAGTAATCACAAAGGGCCTGGTATGCCAAGAAAAACCCCCAAACACCTGTCCGACAGATCAGAAGCACTCTTCAGGAGGCAGGCACGGATGCGTCAGTGACTACTGTCCGCAGAAGCCGTTGTAAACAGAACGACTGAGGGCTGCAACATGCAAACCGCTAGCCGCAGAAACAGGGTGGCCCGGTTAGTTTCCTAAGAAGTACTCAAAAGAGCCTGCAGAGTTCTGGGAAAAGGTCTTGTCGACAGATGAGACCAAGATTCATTGTATCAGAATGATGGCGAGATCCAAAGCCTCCCCCTCCCCCCCCCCCCCAAAAAAAAAATCTACCAGACGCTCCTCTGGTACCGCGCAGCTCTGCGTACCGCGGAGGGAAAAGCGACAGAGCGTGTCACCCCCGCGGCCCCGCCCTCTCACCCTGTCCTTCAAAAACGCGCGGACAACGAAGCCCGGCTACCAAAAGAGAGCCTCTGCGCCCACGCGTTCAACTGAGGTGAACTGCCATTAAAGCAGTGCGTCAGGGAAGAACACTTCGCAGTCGCCTTGATGTGAATTCCTGTGTGAACTTGCACGGTTCCGTACAGGTTTACGGGGACCTCGGTGGCCCGCCCCTCCGGGTTGATCTCGATGTCCCTAGCGAGCGCGCCGTGTTTACCGCGCGTTCCTTCACAACGCCCGCGCGACACGCCCAGACTCCAGACGACCGGCACGCCCAGACAGACACCCGAAGGGCACGCGCGTCCCACACCGGCACAGGTGCTGTTAAGGTAACACGGCGAAAAAACACAAGCAAACAATTCCTACGCATAAACTTTTTTCCCCCAGAAAAAAACAAAACATTACAAAAAAAGAAAAAAAAAAGAAGAAGAATATTTGAAAATAAATAATGAAACGAAAATAAAGGGAAAGGGGGGGAAACGAAAACGTTGCGCTGCAGACGAAAACGAACGTGCAGCCCGGTAAATATTTGTGGAGTTGTCATGGGACCCGTCCGAGACAGCGGGTACTGTTTAAACAATCTGGACGGCAAGCACGAGGGCTGGGGTGGGGTGGGGTGCGGTGGGGGGGAGGGGGGGACTGTTAGGGGGCACGCAAGATGAAGTATCTATCATCGCTGCGCATGCAGGTCGCTGTCACAACAACACGCCGCGCAAAACAAACACGGGAGTACGCTTATCGGCGAGAGGCTAAAAATAGCGAGGCGGCGGGCCGGATAAGCGGAGAGGGGCGGTTCTGCCGAGAGACGGGTCGCGCCGAGCGCGTCCAGGTGAGACGTGCAGCGCCGAGCGTTTTCCAAACCCCACGCTCGCCCGGTCCAGCCTCACCTCGGGGGTTACTTCTCACACTTCAGCAAATTTAGCAGAGCACGTTTTTAGCTACTTTTTGATATATTTCTTTAAAAAAAAAAAAAAAAAAAACTAAAAAAAAAATGCTGGTCTGTCAGCCGGTAGATTCGATTTCCGACGACGTACGCGGGCACGTTTTTTCGCTGACCGGTGGGGCCGATGCCTCCGCGGTCCAGCAGGTGTTTCATTAGCCCGAACCCACGTGCGGACTCTCCGGGCACGAGCATGCGTCCGTCTCACATGAACGGCCCGCTTCTGTGTTCTAGAGGGGGAAAGCGAGGAGCTGTCACCACCAAGACACGAGCCAGCAACCCCTCAGCTGAGTCGCTGCATTTAAAGTGAGTTTACTGTTAACTGCGCGGCTTTGGGCAATTCTGAAAGTCAAGAGCAGTGCATTTCACCTGATAATGTACCTGGAAGCGAGGACTTCCTGTAGGTACCAGGTCAGGCAGGGTATGACATCACCTCAAGGTTCATATCTCCTCTGAAAGTAGATAGAAGCTCCACCCATTTTTTGGGTTAGGAAGCCTCACTCTCCAATTGCAGTGAAGCAATGAGAGAAACAACCAAATCACAGGGCACTATGTGGCCATGGTTACAGGAATGTAGATCTACCTCTTAACATCAGGTCTATTTGCACAGACCAGGCAATGTTTTTCCAATCTTCAATTGTCCAGTTTTGGTGATCAATGTAGCCTCATCTTCCTGTTTTTAGCTAACAGGAGTGGAACCCGGCAAGGTCTTCTGCTGCTGTAGCCAATCCGCTTCAAGATATGACGAGTTGTGACAGAGATGCCCTTCTGCACACCGACGTTGTAATCAGCTGTTATATGAGCATTTGCGGACTTTCCAGTAGCTTGAGCGAGTTTGCCCATTTTTCTCTGACCTCTTTCAGTAACAAGTCTTCTGCCCACAGAACTGCCATTCGCTGGATGATTTTGTTTAAGACACCATTCTCCATAATCTCCATCATTTTTTAGATTCTGGAACCGCCACGTTTGGAACCAACAATAATACCCCGGTCAAAGTCCCTTAAATCACACATCTTGCCCGTTCTAATGTTCGTTCGAAGAACAACCGAACCTCTCCACCAAGCCCGCATGCCCCACATACTGAGTTTCAGCCACATGGTTCGCTGTTTGGAGGAGGAGGCCGTTTGCGTTAACGAGCAGGTGTTCCTAATTAAGTCGCAACCGAGCGCATACCAAAAGCCTACAATGGATGGTCCAACGTACAGGTGACAACCCGAAATAATTCTAACAGTGAAAATAATAACGTCATCTGAAAAGACCCATTCGCTGCACGCCTAACCAAAACGAAGATATCGGCAGCAGCCGCAGAGCAGCGCGACCTTCAGCGAGAAGGCAGGGTTTCACAGAAGTCCCCGTTTTTTCCAAGAAAGGAGCAGCCGGAGTTATTTTCGCTCTTTTCCCTCCTGCTGCAGGGCAGATGTTGCTCAAAGCATGGTGGCTCAGGCCTCCATAGAGCCCACATGCCCCGCTGGGGCTGACGTGATTAAACCCCCACAGCTCCTCGGGCGGGGCTCGTTATGGAACGAACGACCCCCCCCCCCACACACACCTGTCCCCTTCTGCACCTACGGTTTGGGTCGGCACTCTAAGCCAAAAGTTCTGTATGGAACTACAGGACTACGCATTTCATTGTGTCTGACACAGATTTTCTTTTTGCACACGATCCATTTATGCAGGAGTGCCCTACCTGGGAATCGAACCTGTGACCTTAAGGTTGTCCTGTGTGAACCTGGGGTGATCTATTATTTGTAGTTTCCTCTCTTGAGCGACGAAGGTACACTGCCATTTGTCTGAATCTACTTAGCATTGTTGACTATTGGAGGCTGACCTGTGATGTAATTAGTGAGTAAACTCTCAGACTCCTACCCAAATATTTAACTTCTTGCCTCCCAACTGTAGCTCACATCCCGAGGAAGGTGAAACTGACCGGCCAGATCTGACAGGTACAGTCAACACTACATTCACGGCAGTCTGTTTCCTCCTTCTCTCTCTATCTCTCCATATTTCTCACTAGCTCAATCTCTCTCTCTCCATCTCTCCATATCTCTCACTAGCTCGATCTCTCTCTCTTTCTCTCCATCTGTGTATCTCTCTGCGGGAGATGCTGCTTCCGCTGGATGAGATGACGGGCTCTTATCGACCGCCGCTGCCTCTCCGTGGCCCTCACATCTCTCAGACTGCTTTGATGAGTGCATCCCCTCCAGGGCTCTGGCTCCTGCTTGGGGCACCTGTGGGGGGGGGCTAGGTGTGTGTTTGGGGGAGAGGGGCTTTGTGTGTGTTTGGGGGTGTGTGGGTGTGGGTGTGTGCATGGGGTGGGAGGGGGGGCGTGGGTGCTGTTCCTGGGCTAGTCTGGTCTGTGATTGGTGGTAATTCCTTATCCATTCATTGCTTATAATATCAAGTACCTGCTAGACCCCAAGAAGGGCCAGATTAATCAGCATGGCGGAAGTCAGATATTTCAGAGCGCAGCTGTCCCTCACACAATTGTGAGGCACATAAGGTGGCCATGTTAAATGCCTGTTTTTAAATGAAAGAACTCCCTGTTTTCTGTGGTCAAAGGAGATCCTGTCTGTAACACATACAGAGTGATGGTGAGAGAGAGAGTGAGAGTGAGAGAAAGGGTGTCAGAGGGAGGGAGAGAGAGAGAGAGAGAGAGAGAGAGAGAGACCGGTAGACTCACCCGCATGGTAGGCCACCGATCCTCGAATCCACCCTGGGTGTCTGTTTTTAGGGTAATCCTGCGGAGAGACACAGTCCTGTAAATCACTCATTCCGCTCCCACTGTTTAAAAAAAACCGCAATTGAAAAATACCTACGACTGTGATAAAGCCAGTATACAGCCAACCGCTATGCACCAAGGAAAAGCCCCCTTGGCTTGTCGGTACCTTAGATGATATAACCCTCTTCCAGGGCAACATTTTAGCCGTTGCATCAGATTTTTTTTGCAGGTATTGTTTATGTTATTTCAAGTGCATTAGATTACATCATTTATGTTCTTAGCAGGGCCCCCTTATCTGGGGGGAACCGGGACGGCTTACATTTTTACAAATTCCACTCGGGCCGGGAGCATCGGGCCGGCTCTGCCAGCACAAGCAACGAGGCGAGCCGGCGAGCCCCGATAAGATCGCGGGACGGGGAAGCGCTTCGCACGAGCGCGACGCGCGAGCGCCGTCGAGCGCACGGAGGCGCCGCCCGAGCGCTCTGAGCCTCCGCCGCCGTCGCCGCGCCCGCCGACGCCTCGGGGCTTTGCCGCGCGCGTTCTGACGGGAACGTCGCGGGGGCGATGCGAACGCGTCGTTCCGGACGCGGCTTTCGCTGAGGGGAAGCACGGAGGCCATCGCAGCCGAACGACCGTCGCCCCGGTTTAACAGGCGTGTTCGTTTTGCGTACATGGCCAAAAAACAGACACGCAACGCACCTCCGTCAATGTGAGTCAACCAATCATGGGGCTGCCTCTGCACACCCAGAGTGAATAGGACTTATTAGTTTAAGAGATGCAGTGAGGTTGCAAAGTATCTGGACAGTGACACAATTTCTGTTGTTTTGGCGCTACTCCACCCATTGGATTTGAAATAAAGCAATGAATATCAGCTTAAAGTGTAGACTGTCTGCTTTAATTTGAGGGTATTTACATCCATATTGTGATATCTGTGTAGGAATTACAGCCCTTTTTATACAAAGTTCCCCAATTTCAGGGGAGCAAAAGTAATTGGACGATTGGCTGTTCGGCTGTTTCTTGGCCAGCAGTGTGTCTTTGCATAACTAGTTCGTGCACAAGCAAGCTAACAAATGAGTGTCACGGCCAGTAAAGCAGGGCATCATGAGGCTGAAAAATCGAAATAAGAGACACTCGGTGTGTCAAAAGGAAGGACGAATGTATTGGTGAGCTCAGCAACAGCAAACTACCAGGCAGACCACAGAAGACCACTGTTGTGGATGACCGAAGAATGCATTCAACAGTGAAGAAAACCCCCTTTTCAACTGTCGAACACATTAAGAACACGCTCCAGGACGTAGGCATAGGTGTTTCAAAGACTACCATAAAGAGAAGACTACACCAGCACAACCTCAGAGGGTTCACCTTACCAGTGCAAACCACTGGTAAGCCTCAAGAACAGAACAGCCAGGTTGAAAGTACACAAAAGAACCAGAGCTCTGGAACAAAGTCTTATGGACAGAAGAGACGAGTATTAACCTGTACCAAAGTGATGGAAAGAGGAAAGTGTGGAATAAGAATGGAACTGCTCACGATACAAAGCATGCCATCTCATCAGCCAAACATGATGGAGACAGTGTTATGGCCTGGGCATGTACGGCTGCCACTGGGACTGGCTCATTAGTCCTTATTGATGATGTGACAGCTGACGGCAGCAGCAGGATGAATTCTGAAGTGTACTGAAACTGCCTCCTCAAATTCCTCGAAACTCACTGGACGGCAGCAGGATAATGAGTCAATCAAAGCAATAATAAAGCAAAAATAACAAATCTCACTCTGTTGGAGAGCACTGTGGCTCTCATGCACGCAGGCACACACACAGAAAAACACACGCACACAAACACACGCCCAAATGCACACACACATGCAAGCACGCGCGAAAACACACACACACACAAACACATACACAAAACACACCCAAATGCACACACACATACACACAAACAAACACACACACACGCAAGCACGCAAACACCTACGAGCACACACACACAAACGCACATGCACAAAAACACATACACGCATACACGTGTATGCAAACACGCATTCACACACATGCACACGCGTGTGTGTAAATGTGCACATGCACACACGCACACATAATCACACACATACACAAACACACACACACACACACACACAAACAAGTGCACACATGCATGTACACACAATGAATGGAAATCTGAGCAAAGGCTCGGCTTTAAAATCCTAAGCTGGTTGTGTATATGTATACACATTCATGTGTTTATATTTGTACGTGCATGTGTATACTATATGCCGAATTTCTGTTACGTTGTGTCACATAAAAAGGCCGATTGTTATGAAATGGAGTAAAGGTGAGTGACCCCGAAGTCAACCTCATCATTTAAACACTTGAATAGAAACCGCTTCGACCGCGAAACACCAGCCCCCCCCTCCACCCTCCCCCATTTACCCAGGCTGCGAAAGCCATTAGTGTAAATAAATAATGCGCTTCCAAGAAGCGCGGGGCGGGACTCCTGCCGAGCTGGGGGCCCTATCTGATGCGCGGGGGCCGTTATCGCCTGCGGTTCCACCGCATGGGGGCCCAAATCCATCTCCTGCAACAGATATACACCCCCCCAACCCCCCCTGCATGAACCCCCCCACCACCCACACACCTTCGTTTCTGCTTTCTGCTACCCTGTGTCAACACTGCAGGCCATGCATAACCATAACATGTACACATCACGCCATTGTGCAGTGAGTCAGTAACAAGTACACATCACACCAGTGTGCAGTGAGTTAGTAACAAGTACACATCACACCAGTGTGCAGTGAGTTAGTAACAAGTACACATCACGCCAGTGTGCAGTGAGTCAGTAACAAGTACACATCACACCAGTGTGCAGTGAGTTAGTAACAAGTACACATCACGCCAGTGTGCAGTGAGTTAGTAACAAGTACACATCACGCCAGTGTGCAGTGAGTCAGTAACAAGTACACATTGCGCCATTGTGCAGTGAGTCAGTAACAAGTACACATCACGCCAGTGTGCAGTGAGTTAGTAACAAGTACACATCGCACCAGTGTGCAGTGTGTTGGTAACAAGTGCACATCGCACCAGTGTGCAGTGTGTTGGTAACAAGTGCACATCGCACCAGTGTGCAGTGTGTTGGTAACAAGTACACATCACGCCAGTGTGCAGTGAGTTAGTAACAAGTACACATCACGCCAGTGTGCAGTGTGTTGGTAACAAGTACACATCACGCCAGTGTGCAGTGTGTTGGTAACAAGTACACATCACGCCAGTGTGCAGTGTGTTGGTAACAAGTACACATCACGCCAGTGTGCAGTGAGTTAGTAACAAGTACACATCACGCCAGTGTGCAGTGAGTTAGTAACAAGTACACATCACACCAGTGTGCAGTGAGTTAGTAACAAGTACACATCACACCAGTGTGCAGTGAGTTAGTAACAAGTACACATCACGCCAGTGTGCAGTGTGTTGGTAACAAGTACACATCACGCCAGTGTGCAGTGAGTTGGTAACAAGTACACATCACGCCAGTGTGCAGTGTGTTGGTAACAAGTACACATCACGCCAGTGTGCAGTGAGTTAGTAACAAGTACACATCACGCCAGTGTGCAGTGTGTTGGTAACAAGTACACATCACGCCAGTGTGCAGTGAGTTAGTAACAAGTACACATCACGCCAGTGTGCAGTGTGTTGGTAACAAGTACACATCACGCCAGTGTGCAGTGTGTTGGTAACAAGTACACATCACGCCAGTGTGCAGTGTGTTGGTAACAAGTACACATCACACCAGTCTGCAGTGAATTAGTAACAAGTACACATCACGCCAGTGTGCAGTGAGTTAGTAACAAGTACACATCACGCCAGTGTGCAGTGTGTTGGTAACAAGTACACATCACGCCAGTGTGCAGTGAGTTAGTAACAAGTACACATCACACCAGTGTGCAGTGTGTTGGTAACAAGTACACATCACGCCAGTGTGCAGTGAGTTAGTAACAAGTACACATCACGCCAGTGTGCAGTGAGTTAGTAACAAGTACACATCACGCCAGTGTGCAGTGTGTTGGTAACAAGTACACATCACGCCAGTGTGCAGTGAGTTAGTAACAAGTACACATCACACCAGTGTGCAGTGTGTTGGTAACAAGTACACATCACGCCAGTGTGCAGTGAGTTAGTAACAGGAACACATCACGCCAGTGTGCAGTGAGTTAGTAACAGGAACACATCACGCCAGTGTGCAGTGAGTTAGTAACAGGAACACATCACGCCAGTGTGTAACAGGATCATTCAAAAATCACCAGGAAATGAAGGGAGCGTTACAGACCCTATAATCCAGTGTGCACCACCGCCTCGACTCACAGCAGCAACCCATGCAGCCCTCTCCGGTGCGACTTTAGCTAGGCTTGTTACAGTGTTCGGTTTAACCAGGGGCATACAGTGCACTAGCCTACACCAGTGCAGCCAGTTCGTCTCAATTAGGTAATTAGGTCAGTAATACAATTATTTTATTTGCCTCATTTAAAATCGTGGACACATGTACTTATCCTTCCCTGCACTCTTACCGAGAGAATATTCGTGGCAATGCGCCGGTTTTGTAATTCAAACAACCACGAAGGGCAGGTTTTATGAGCCGTCAAAGCAGGTTGTGCTGAAACCGATTGGTGTATATTTAAGACCTGACAAGGGCTGTTCATGCAAGAAATCTGGGAAATATCTGAACTGAAGCACTTTTGTAAGGAGGAATGGTCTAAAATTCCATCTAATCATTGCGCAAGTCTGATCGGCAGCTATAGGCAACATTTGTTGGAGGTTATTACTGATGAAAAGATCCTACCAGTTCCTACTAGATACAAGGTTCACATACTTTTTCCAGTCTGAACTGTGAATGTTTAGACAATGTGCTCAATAAAGACATGAAAAGTGCAACTGATTGTGTGTTATAAGTTGAAGCAGAATGTGTTTGTTTATTATTGTGACTGATGAAGATCAAACCACACTTAATGAGTAATTAATAAAGAAGTCCAAATTCAGGTAATTCCAAAGAGCTCACCAACTTTTTCTTGCAATTGTAAGCACACTGAAATAAGGACACAGGCATACACTAAGAACGCTGAAATAAGAACGCTGAAATAAGAACGCTGATATAAGCACACTGAAATAAGAACGCTGATATAAGCACACTGAAATAAGGACACAGACATAAGAACGCTGATATAAGCACACTGAAATAAGAACGCTGATATAAGCACACTGAAATAAGGACACAGACATAAGAACGCTGATATAAGCACACTGAAATAAGAACGCTGATATAAGCACACTGAAATAAGGACACAGACATAAGAACGCTGAAATAAGCACACTGAAATAAGGACACAGACATAAGAACGCTGAAATAAGCACACTGAAATATGGTGTCATTTAAAACCACAGCCTCCCTGAGGATGATAATGGGAACTATGACGATGGTGATGACGATTACGGTGACGAAGCTCACTCACCCTCCGCGCCAGACCCAGGGCAATGTAACACTTTTCTCCGGAATCCACGATCTCCACCTCGAAGTAGTGAGAGCGCGTGCTAAGAGGAGCCCGTGCCTGGGCCAGGCCCACGTCCATCATACTCTTCCCCTTCCCCGTGTACTCCAACAGCTAGAGAGAGAGAGAGAGAGCATACATTATACTCTTCCCCTTCCCCGTGTACTCCAACAGCTAGAAAGAGAGAGAGAGAGCATACATTATACTCATCCCCTTCCCCGTGTACTCCAACAGCTAGAGAGAGAGAGAGAGAGAGAGCATACATTATACTCTTCCCCTTCCCTGTGTACTCCAACAGCTAGAGAAAGAGAGAGAGAGAGCATACATTATACTCTTCCCCTTCCCCGTGTACTCCAACAGCTAGAGAAAGAGAGAGAGAGAGAGCATACATTATACTCTTCCCCTTCCCCGTGTACTCCAACAGCTAGAGAAAGAGAGAGAGAGAGAGCATACATTATACTCTTCCCCTTCCCTGTGTACTCCAACAGCTAGAGAAAGAGAGAGAGAGAGAGAGAGCATACATTATACTCTTCCCCTTCCCTGTGTACTCCAACAGCTGGAGAAAGAGAGAGAGAGAGAGCATACATTATACTCTTCCCCTTCCCTGTGTACTCCAACAGCTAGAGAAAGAGAGAGAGAGAGAGAGCATACATTATACTCTTCCCCTTCCCTGTGTACTCCAACAGCTGGAGAAAGAGAGAGAGAGAGAGCATACATTATACTCTTCCCCTTCCCTGTGTACTCCAACAGCTAGAGAGAGAGAGAGAGAGAGAGCATACATTATACTCTTCCCCTTCCCTGTGTACTCCAACAGCTAGAGAAAGAGAGAGAGAGCATACATTATACTCTTCCCCTTCCCTGTGTACTCCAACAGCTAGAGAAAGAGAGAGAGAGAGAGCATACATTATACTCTTCCACTTCCCTGTGTACTCCAACAGCTAGAGAAAGAGAGAGAGAGAGCATACATTATACTCTTCCCCTTCCCTGTGTACTCCAACAGCTAGAGAGAGAGAGAGAGAGAGCATACATTATACTCTTCCCCTTCCCTGTGTACTCCAACAGCTAGAGAGAGAGAGCACCCATTATACTCTTCCCCTTCCCTGTGTACTCCAACAGCTAGAAAGAGAGATTGAAGGAGAGAGAGAAACAGATATAAATACTTTTAATATTATCATTTACCCTCTTTAGCCAGCTTATCTTCAGTTTCATTCTTTATTTTCCTTTCTTTAATTATAATTCCTATTTCTATTGTTCTAAATAAGAACTGTATTATTTCTGTTATTACTAAATTATTGAATTGATTAGACTTCATTTATTTCATTTTACCAAGAGAGTGAGAGAGAGAGAGATTGTCAGATTCTCTAACACCACAAAAAGACATGGGATCATATAGCACTGAACAGCCATCATGCAAATAAAATGAAATGACTTGAATTTGAGAGAAAAGAAAGAAGGGAGGGAGAGCAGCAGAGACAAGAGCCAAAGAAAGGAAGAGAAAGACAGAAAGATGAGAAAGGAGAGAAAGGAGAGAAAAACCCCATGCACACAGACAGCAGGGCTTTTCCATTACAGTCTTTTACCCATGTTGGGCATGAGCCAGCGGACTTTGGGGGGGTAATTTAGCATGAATGAGAGGAGCGCGGGCAGCAATGGGCCGGTCTGTTTGGGCCTGTGTTTGTGGCAACGAGCAGCTCTGCCTTACAACCGACGGAAGGAAGGAGCAGTTTCAGACCGCGCCAGGCCAACAAGACTGGGCGAAGGGCCCTCGCAATCTGGAGCTGGACCATGCACCCCGATACTGCAGACCATGCTCCTCAACACTGCAGACCACACCCCCCGATACTGCAGACCATGCTCCTCAACACTGCAGACCACACCCCCCGATACTGCAGACCATGCTCCTCAACACTGCAGACCACACCCCCCGATACTGCAGACCATGCTCCTCAACACTGCAGACCACACCCCCCGATACTGCAGACCATGCTCCTCAACACTGCAGACCACACCCCCCGATACTGCAGACCATGCTCCTCAACACTGCAGACCACACCCCCCGATACTGCAGACCATGCTCCTCAACACTGCAGACCACACCCCCCGATACTGCAGACCATGCTCCTCAACACTGCAGACCACACCCCCCGATACTGCAGACCATGCTCCTCAACACTGCAGACCACGCACCCCGATACTGCAGACCATGCTCCTCAACACTGCAGACCACACCCCCCGATACTGCAGACCATGCTCCTCAACACTGCAGACCACACCCCCCGATACTGCAGACCATGCTCCTCAACACTGCAGACCACACCCCCCGATACTGCAGACCATGCTCCTCAACACTGCAGACCACACCCCCCGATACTGCAGACCATGCTCCTCAACACTGCAGACCACACCCCCCGATACTGCAGACCATGCTCCTCAACACTGCAGACCACACCCCCCGATACTGCAGACCATGCTCCTCAACACTGCAGACCACACCCCCCGATACTACAGACCATGCCACCGATGCTGCAGACCATGCCACCGATGCTGCAGACCACTCCAACTGATACTGCAGACCACATCCCCCGATACTGCAGACCACACCCCTGATACTGCAGACCACACCCCCGATACAACAGACCACGCCCCTCGGTACTGCAGACCACGCCCCCTGATACTACAGACTGCACCCCCTCATACAACAGACCACGCCCCCCCCCCCCCATACTGCAGACTACGCCGGGCGGGTACCTGAGATCAAGGCCACACCCACTTTCCCAAAGGTGGGGTGGAGGTGACTATTTTACGGCCGAAAGGCCGCACAGAACTACAGGCAAACCAGCGACCATTTTACATACACCCTACCGCCTATACAGTACAACAGGAGAGCCAGGGACTATTTTACACCCTACAGCCTATACAGTACAACAGGAGAGCCAGGGACTATTTTACACCCTACCGCCTATACAGTACAACAGGAGAGCCAGGGACTATTTTACACCCTACAGCCTATACAGCACAATAGGAGAGCCAGGGACTATTTTACACCCTACCGCCCATACAGTACAATAGGAGAGCCAGGGACTATTTTACACCCTACGGCCTATACAGAACAACAGGAGAGCCAGGGACTATTTTACACCCTACAGCCTATATAGTACAATAGGAGAGCCAGGGACTATTTTACACCCTACGGCCTATACAGAACAACAGGAGAGCCAGGGACTATTTTACACCCTACGGCCTATACAGAACAACAGGAGAGCCAGGGACTATTTTACACCCTACCGCCCATACAGTACAATAGGAGAGCCAGGACTATTTTACACCCTACAGCATCCAGCTTACAGTCACAGCTGCCATCTTTTTATTCATTAATATCCATACACTATCAAAAAGATTCCTGACCTTTTTAATCTCAAACCCCCATAAAATAACACTCATCCATCCAATCTCATCCAAATGCCTGGGACACATACAGACGGGTGACAAATTAAAGGAAAGACCAGAAGAAATGAGTGAGAAACATAACGAATGCAGATGCTTCCATGCTAGTGTACTGCATGATACAATTAAGCAATTAACATCCTATCATGCACTGTGGCGTGTATATAACTGCTGAGCAGGCAGAGCTGACATCGATTTTGGATCAAGATAGCAAGAGAAAAAGGTCTAAGTGACTCTGAAAGAAGGTTCATTATTGGGACACGCATATGGCAGGAGCTTCAGCCAAACAGACTGCTCAACTGGCTAGTGTTTCCGTAGGAACAGTAACTAAAGTGACACCCACATTCAGATCTATGGGAAAGACATCAGTAAATAGGGCTGGAAATTGTAGTCAAAAGTGCACATTGGATGACTGTGATGCTCGTGTGATATGTGACAGAAGAGCAACTCCTCCTCAGGTGACGGAGAATGTCAGTGCAGGACATGATTAGACTGTCAGCAAGAACAGTCCGTCGACAACTACATAGAGAGGGATATTATAGTAGGGTTGCAGAGCATAAACCCCTCATTACAAAGACAAATACACATTTGAGAGTTCAGTGGTGCAAAAACCATAAGCAGTCGTCTACAGAGTTGTGGAAAAAAGTGATATAGTCACATGAGTCATCCTTCACCATATTCTCGACAAAAGGGGCGAGTGCATGTGTGGCATACACCAAGAGAATGGAACAGAATGCTTGACCCCTACAGCATTGAGGGGGTCCGGTGGTTCTGTTATGCTGTGGGGGGCATTTTCGTGGCATGTTTAGGGTCCAATTGTCCCCTTAGAGGAAAGGGTCACTGCAAATCAATATAAAGTCACCAGGTCTCAACCCAATTCAACACCTAAGGGAAATATATTTTGGAAGAATGGTGTTCCATCCCTCCAGTAGGGTTCCAAAGACTTGGACAATCTATGCCTACATGCACTGAAGCCGTTCTGGTGGCTCGTGGTGGCCCAACACCTTACTAAGACACCTTACTAAGTTGGTTTTTCCTTTGTCACCCGCTTGTACATTAAAAATCTCCAAATATAATAAGGATAAATTGGGACGTGTCCCATTTTGTTGAGGGCAACACCCCCACTCACCCCAGAGCACTCGGCACCGTCTCTGAGGGCTGGTTTGTGTTATACAGCAATATTGGTTTGTGATATACAGTAATATTACAGCAATATCCGTGAGTTTTGGAACAGGTGTCCACAGTTATACGCTGCAGTTCTCCGGACAAACTGCAGAAGGAGCCAATGAGAATCCAGTGAAATTCAAACCAACACAAGAACACCGTGGCTGGAATTCAATTAGCATGCGGAGATTTTAGCCATTGCTGAAATGTGACAAATTTGTTTTTGACAAAACAAGCCAATCAGCAAAGATGCATTCTTTCCTGCGAAGAACAGATGCGGGCAGGCGGAGTTCCAAACCCACATCCAGGATAGTCATGTTTCAAGAGCCCGAAACAGCGGAAAAAATGAGGGTATCGTTCATCCACTCGAAATGAATACGATGAAAGACAGCTCATATCAATGCAAACTGCTACACAAGAAGCGGCAAAGACCAGGTCATGTCAATGTAATTAACCTATGACAGCTATCTGTAAACAACACCAGAAAAAGCTATTTATGCAAAGGGTCAGCTCCACTGAAATCTAAACTGAATCTTGCTTCAGGGCTAAATTGTAATTCAAAGGTACGGGAGGCCCTTGTGACACACTCGATTGGTCAATCTTTGGTGTCCACAGCTGCAGACTGGACCCTACAGCTGCAGGTATGATTCAACAGGCTGATACGCACACACCCACCCCCCACCACAAAGTTGTAAAAATCACCCCCAGGAAAAAGACAAAATTACGAGCCTAGATTTCGGATTGCCGCCTGTGCACCCTGAGTTACGACGCTCCGAGCACAGAACTGTCACGCTGTGCTGATGCCCACGGGAGAGAAGGGGACAGGCCGCACCAGACAACTAACCCTACCCTGAAGAGCTTGAGTTCCACTGTTGGGAAAAAACGTAACAATTCCAGTTCTTTTTTTTTTTTTTTTTTTTTTTTTGCGTGAGTTTGCTTTGTTCTAGGTTCTCGTGCAGCGGAGCCGAGTCATCAAAATGACCCGTAAAATGTTCCAGGCTTCTCTGCTTATTTATTTATTATCATCATCCCTGTAAAATGCTCCTCAGCCTTCCAAGGCTCTGGAGAGCGTGCGGCCCCAAGCTGACCCCCAGTCCGGCCGCTGGGGCGCAGACACAAGAGCTTTTTCCACTCCGCCCCTCCCCTCTCTCCTCTCCTTTAAAGCCACCGTTTCCAATTCGCTACACGCCGTTTTAATTACCCAGAGATTTCCGTGCACGAAAAAAAAAAGAAAAAAAAAAGAAGCCAACTGCTAACAGTCATGGAAAACATTTCTGGGCTGTCGTTTACAAATTTTTGCATTCTTGTTCATCTCAATAAAAATGAAAAAAAAAAAAAAACGATCAGGCACGAGGTCAGACAATGTGGGGAGTTTTTTATTTTGGGGGGGGGGGCGCGTTAGAGGGTAAGAATGTCTGGTGACTGTGGAGAAATGGAACCAATCTCTGGGATGTGGCAGCACACAAGTGAGACCTACACACAGAAGCAGAAAATAAACAAAAAGTCCAGCACGCACAGTGACTTAATCAACAGCAGGCAGGCATGCACATGAAAGTTAGCGGGCTGGCACCAAAGCGCATTTTCCCCTAGTCGCGTCGACGGCAAGGTGATGCCACCTAGCACTGTGTGCACGCCGAGTTACTTCACTCACAGAAACACTTTCCTCAGCGCTATTTTCCACTTCACAGATAAACTGAAATGTAAAATGTTCAGCCAGGACAGTTCAACCAGGTAACTAGAACAAAAACAAGAACTTTCACAATAGTATTTACCAGCTAAAAAAAATTGCCTTAACAGGAACTATATCAAAAACCTTAGCTAGAGCCAATACAAGAACATTTACAAGAACAAAAACATGAGCCTTTACAAGAACCAAACCTAGAACTTCCAGAATTACAAGAACCACCCAACATCAAACATGAACTACATAAGTACCAAAACAAAAACTTGAACAAGAACCACAAGACGAATCAAAACATGACCCAAACACGCCTAAATAGTAATTTCACAACAACATCATGACAACTTCACAGCAACCAGGACAAAGAGCTTAACGGTAACCCAGGACAGAGCAGAAGGGCAGGATGGAAGCAAAGCAGCCCTGGGGGATCACAGCCCCTTGTTCCAGCCCGGTCGCAGGCTCTGATGGACTCAGAGGATTGAGGATTGTAGGGAACTCTAGGGTCTGGCTTGTAGGGAACACAGAGTGATTTACCCTTTCACCAACCTCTCAAATCCACTCCTCGGCCTCTCCGTGCTCCCGGCAAGGCCTCCTCAAGCCAAGAAACGGGGCACTAATTTGAAGGGCACCCACTGACGCACCCCCCTTCCCCCCCTTTTGATCTTTCGCGCTCCTCACTCCCAGACAGCCGCTGCTCCACTCTTTTGGGGGGGGGGGGGGGTAGTCACACCTTTCCCTGCAGTTCTGACGAGAGGGGGCACGTTAAATTAACCAGCCACCCCCCCCTCCCAGCAGCCCTCAGCATGCTTCATGTAGAGTGGTGACAGACTCTCTCTTTCTCTCATTCCTGTCATGGGGGGGGGGGGGGGTGCAGGAGCTTGTTTTGTTGACCTGCTGCCCAGGCAACAGGTGCAGCATGCGTTAGAACATCCAAATTCCCAGACAATATCCACCCCCCAAGCTCCATAGAACGCTATGAATGAGAGCGAGTCAGGGGGACAAGGGACTCCCCACCACTGCATTGACATTCTATTACATTACATTTACAATTCATTATGTGACATTCAATTTTTTAAATGAATTGAATTATTTGTTATTTCACACTGAAACCAACGAGCACATATGCAAGTTAAACACTACAATGACAATCATTACTATAACTGTATATCAATAGACCAAAATGTACACAATGATATACGTAACTGGTCAGTCAGCCTTTAAGATTTGAGATCACAAACATGTGATTAGAATGTTCTTAACTGAACATTCTAATGCTGATATCATAGTCACTACTGTTGATAGAAAACAATGGATTTCTAGAACACAGACTTAAAATTAAGAAGAAAAAACAATCCAAAAAATCCTACTCTTCAACAGGTTAAATCTAATTAATTTTTGGCAGATGCTATTAGCACCCAGGTGCCAGTAGCCAACAATGCTATTTGCACCCGGGTGGAATAGCCAACGTGGCTATTTACACCCAGGTGTATATAGCATGGCAGAGACAAGCACGCAGGTGTCCATAGCCAACAATGCTATTTGCACCCGGGCACACATTAGATACTGTATGTGTATATGTACTGTATGTATATTTTAGAAACAGCATCAGAGTCCTGATCTGCTGCGCCGCGTAAAGGACAAAGGTGAGGGGGTGTTTCCATGAGGCCGGACCAAGTCTGACAGTCTGACAGTCTCTGCCACCCAGCAGCGGGCATCAGGGACCGCCACATAGACTCACATTAACTCTGATCCCGAGTCGTAGCGTGCTGTGCTTCAGAACCTGGGACTTACAAACTTGTTAACATAACCTGTGAGTGGCCAGAGCCACAGCTTGTTGGGCTTCGTGGAGCCGGGGGACGGGGGTGAGGGGGCCGCGTGTAAATAGCCGAATAGCTGCCCTGTGACTACTCTCACCTGGGTGCAAACAGACACTCCGTTAATTTTTTATAACCGAAATGCTGAGCTGTTGCCGTTCCTCCTAAAATAACTCAAAAAGCCGTCAAAAAGCCATTTCAAAGGGAGTTGACTGAAATAGATTTTTCTCTCTCTGCGACGGGGCTGGAGGAGGCTGGAAGCAGAGAAAGTTCCAGAACTCCTCGCGCTCGCACGCTGTCCGTGAGGCCGGCCCCAGCCTCGGTCTCGGGCTCGTCCAGTTTCCCAGGCCTCCGGGTGTTTTGCAACGACACCTTTCCTCTTTTTTTCCATAACATCTGCGCAGCGAGCGTCGGTGCATCACACGCCTGTTTACACGCCATTAAAAACGCGCTCCAGATGTGCACCAGCGCTCTTTAAATAACGCGCTGCGAGCAAGTCTGCTCCTGCCGCCAATTTGGGAAGGGGGGAAAAAAAAACAAAAAGTTTGCGTGGGTTTGTTTAAATCGTCTGTGTACGTGTTGGTGAGCATCTGTGTGTCATCTTCCCATAACAGAAGACCCCAGGGAACCGAAGTGCGCTGATTAAATTCCTTGTGCGTGTGCGTGCGTGTGCGTTTGTGTACGAGCGAGAGAGAGAGAGAGCGAGAGGATTTATGAATGTATGTATGCATGCCTTTGCTCGTGTGTGCATTTGTGTGTGTGTGTCCATGCGTGAGAGAGATACAGTACATACAGTACTCTCCGAAAGTATTCACAGCCTTGAAAGAGAACAAAAAGACTGTAAAAAAGCAATGGGTACGAATGCTCCAGTGCTACGGAGACAACCACTGATCAAGCACTATTTGGTACTCACAAAAACGAGGCTACTTTATAATAAAGGAATGTGAAGTGACAATTTGTGAAATACCATTATTTTTACACTGCTGCTTCCACAGTGATGGTTTTTATTAGACAGCATCTTGAGCTCTGTTTGAAGTGTTTATTTTCTTATAAATTGTCATTCTCAGATGTGCTTAGGCAACAACAGCAAGTAGTCTAGCCTACAGCCTAGTTTTTGTTTTCCTGACAATGAAAAAAAAAAGCTTATATATAGGCCTATTCCACAATTTTTTTATGTAGCTAGCTAGCTATAGCGAATGATTCCAGTTTCCACTTTGCTACACTGACAAAAAATCGAAAGACTGACAGCACTACATATAATTTCTGACTGAGAGCTTTTTTCCAATCTGGTATATTTCCCCGGTATATTTGCAGGCACATGCAGGTAATTAAATACTCTGAAAATAAATGACCAAATTAGCATTTGCAAGGCCAATTTAGCCTGTTATGGTTTCAGTAAGAATTGTTCAGAAAATTCACGTTTCGTGACGACAATTTTTTTTAATTGAAAACTCGCAGCCCGTTCGCATGAAAATGACTCGAGACACTTGAAAGGCAAACGTCTGCCTCTGTGCGTGACACCGGCCCACCTCATTTTTTTATTTTTTCCATTACAAAGGTGACCAATGAAATCCAGCAGACTGCCAGAAAACGAAAAAAAAAAGTGAACACTCAAAAAGAAACGAAACGACGGTAATTTGTCACGCACAATAAAAACACGTGCTCTCCGCATTTCAGGACACGGCGACAGATCTATTTATCGGGGGAAAAAAAGCCCAAGACGAACAGATACATTCCGCCATTCCGGTGCCAAACCCACACCAAACCCAATCCCACAGTTCCATTTTGGTCTCATCCGACCGTGACACCTGGTACCAATCAAAGTTCCCAAGCCCGTCTAGCGAACTCCAGATGGGTATTTCTGTTGATTGCTCTCGATAGAGGCTTTTTTTCTGGCGATGCCGGTAAAAAGCCCATTGGCATGCAAGTCTGACGGCAGGTTTGGGGACAGTTTTCCCGACCTCCGTCTGTGGCCCCTGGGTTTGTCTTGCCTCCCGTGCCTGACCTTCACTGTGCATGGGAGACAACATGGACGCGTGTCCTCCACCAGGCAGGCGTACCACTCTCCCAGTGCTTTTAAGCTTCTCAGTCATTGACCTGATTTTAGTTTGTAACTATCTCCTGTCTTGTGAAGGTCAAAAACAGTTCCTTAAGATTGATTTGAACTTTGAAATGAATGGTAGCAGGTTAATACTGAAATCGATTTAACGCAGATCTCATCGATGCACTCTGCTTCTTGGAAGCATACTTCCAAAAGAAGAAAGAAGTCACGCAAGGCCTTACAGGCCTATGCCTATTGTGTTTCATTTAGCTCATAGGCCAACACCTATCTTGTTTTAATTAGGGAGATATCCATTTTTATTTATGATTGGCCACTGTCTGTTTTATAACCTATAATAGGCCAAAGTCTATTCTGGAGTAAGAATAGGCCATTTTGTTATATTTTTTCACAAGCCTATCTCAAATTCTTCATAGGCTATAGTGTATTTATTTACTCTTAATGCAAGAGCATGTATGCCTTGGTCTACGAATTTGCTTTGCGAAGCAAACAATATAAACATCATATTGTTCTATCGAACCCACTGCAAGGTTTAGCACCGTAGTCTGTAGCGGCCTCATATCGCTGTGCAACTCTGAACGCTAAAAGAACACCGAGGCTAATCACGATGACTCGGAAAACACCAGATTACGTGGTTCAACAAATTTAGCTTGTTTAGACAAAGAAGATTTCTTACCAATTGTAGATCACAGGCAGTGAACCTTAGCTAGCGAAGTTCCAGCTGCATCTGAAGTTCATATTATGCGCATTCAAAGTTTTATTTATAGCACAAATGTGGTGTCGTTATTCTTTTGCCTTAATAATGACACCGCGTGCACTAAAGCTCTCCAGTTTGCAACTCCTAGGTTTATGCATATTTTTCGGTTTTATTTAGTCCTGCTTTTTGAAATATGGGTAGTTTATATACTGGTAGTTTACACTACTGCCTTAAAAACAAGCCCAGTTCCCTGGAACAACATGTATCTATTCCCTGGGAGAGAAAATATTGTATTTTTGGGGAAAAATATGAATCCATAATATGTGAGTGTGTGCCTGCGTGCAGGTGCGTGTGTGACTGTGAGTGAGTGAGTGAGCGTGTGTGTGTCTGTGTGTGTGTGTGAATGTGTGTGTGAGAGAGCATGTGCATGGAGGTGCAGCAGCATGATTACTTTTCCAGTTTTCCTGAAAAGTCTATTTCTGTGTCCAATCCCATTTTGTGTGCATTTGTATTTCAAGAGTGGGGGGAGGGGACTGTGTTGTGTTCTGCAGGGACAGCCATGTCAGCCAATCAGAGCAGAGGCCCAGCGTAAAGGTCTCAGCTCTAGCCTATCCGGAGCCACAATCGGCAGGAAGCCGGGACAGTGCAAACCACGCGCTTTCCCAGGGAGCAAGAAAACTTCTGAAAAAGTGATTACCGTCATCGTCTGAGATGCACGTCCTTCGTAGAAATCAACCGTGAGAATACTGTGACTGTCAAAAAGGCCAAGACGTCAAACAGTCAGACACAACGGAGCGCGTGCAAACACCGCGTGTTCCTCTTCGCAAACGTAGGAAACACCCTGTGCGGACTGAAAGGGGGCCGATGACCTCAACACCAGAGGGAACGCAGGGAGGGGGAGTGTGCGCAGAGGGGACTGATGGGAAAAGGATGAACTTTGCAGTAAACTTCTCGTAGCCTCTTGTAGTAAACACTGGCGATTGTTCCAGGGCTTGAGCAGGGTGGTTATGGGTAGTGGAGAGCTGGCAAAGAGTAAGAGTCGGGTCTCTGGGTCGATTCAAATAAATGTGTGTGTGTGTGTGTGTGTGTGTGTGTGTGTGTGTGTGTGTGTGTGTGCACTTCTGCTGGAATGTGCATGTGTGCATAAATGAAAGTGCTTCTGTGTGGATGTGTGTGAGCATATATATATATATATATATATATATATATATATATATATCCATCCATCTATCCATTATCTACACCCGCTTATTCCTGGTCAGGGTCGCGAGGGGTCCAGGAGCCTATCCCAGCATGCATTGGGCGAGAGGCAGGAATACACCCTGGACAGGCCGCCTATCTATCGCAAGGCGCACATACCATTCACTCACATATACATCCCTATGGGCAATTTACAGTCTCCAATTAGCCTCTCTGCATGCATGTCTTTGGACTGTGTGAGGAAACCAGACACAGGGAGAAGATGCAAACTATATATATAAGTGTGTGTGTGTGTGTGTGTGTGTGTGTGCGTGTGTGTGTGTGTGTGTGTGTGTGTGTGTGTATATGTGTGTCTCTGTCTTAATGGATATTAGTATGCATGCAAATTTTTGCCTGTGTGTGTGTTTGTGTGTGTGTGTGAGTGTCAATGGAAGAAATATGCACGCAAAGTTGGTGCACACGTGTGCGAGTGTTTGCAAGTATTTGTGTCAGAAATGTGTGTGTGTGTGTGCGTGCGTGTAAGGGACAGCTGCACTCTATTAAGATCCCAGATAGGGCAAAATGAGTGAGCATGACGTCAGGTGACAGAGGAGTGGGAGCAGTCCTGGGGGGTTGGGGGGGGTTGGGGGGGTTGGGGTGGGGGCAGTTTCTCCAAACTTCCACAGAAATCAGCACTCCGAGTCACTTCCCTCACTCCGTTTCCATGGACACCAACCCTGGGCCAAGGAGGAAGCCAGCTCCGTGACTCACAGGGTGGGGGGTGGGGGGGGGGCAGTGGGGGGTGAGACCCACGGTGATAAACCCCTGGCATTCCGTGAAATTGAATGGGTCCAATACAGAGTTTCACAACTGCCAAAAAAAACCTCTATGTTTTTTCCCCACCATAAATCTATTCCCAGCTAGAGAATCCTGTCTTCTCCGATTCCCGCAGTGAGACACTTCCTCAGATACCTCCAGCACGATAAGACTGCAGGCACCAGTAAGCAACGGGGCACAGCACAGGGGCTGCAGGTTCCATTCCCAGGTGGGGTGTGACACAGCGAAACAGACCTTCCATCAGCCCTAGTGTAAGTTGGGTCACAGGTCGACTGATCCCAGAAAGGTTTTGGTGAAATCACACCACTACCTTTAGGTGGTGGTGGGGGGGGGGGGGGGGGGGGGGGCATGAATAAAGTTTCACTCATGTGGTTGTAATGTCACAAAAGACCACCTGTTTTCCACCTGCTCTCCCATCTTAGAGAGACTACATGAGCAGGTTGGGAGCCTTTCTTAATGAAGACTCTTCAAAAGCACTACTTTCCTCTGGATAATAACATTGGCCTTTTGTAAATATTACCAGAGGGTACTATGTATATGAACGTTTTTATTTTCAAGACAATGGTCTTCTCAGCGAGTTTCACCTTGTTTTATATTACCACATTCTGCCTTGCTGCAGGTAGCTAGCTGTTGCTGGCTGTGTCTTGTAAATTCTGGTAATGCTGGTAAATGAACTGTACATAGCTTAAAGGGTTTCCAATTCTATATTTCTATGGTTCATTGCCAGAAAAAATAAGCGTTTTACTCCAGCACAGTGACTACACGTCGTTTTAGCCTGAACGTGCGACCGTACAAACCTAAAAAGACGTCCTGTATTCACAGCATGGATGGCTGTGACTGTTCGATGGCTGTGACACCCTGTTGCGATATCTTTTTGACAGTAAACCTGAGTCAGCCTGAAGTCCTGGTGTCTGTGTCCTGTTCTTCTGGGCGCTCGCACGCAATGAGTTTCACGGGCATCGCATCGTGCCCCTGAGCAACAAGATCCTTGCTTCGAAATACATATGCAGCCGTGTAAATGGATTCATTTATAATCTGACAATTTTCTTTAAGACTTTTGAGTCAGACTGGACAAAAGCATCCGCTACGTGCAGATGAGACGACGACGAGATGACAAACAACATTTTGAAGCACGCCCCGTCCGCCCCACCTCTGAAATGCACAGCGGAAGGCTAAACTGGCAAGCCGGTGTTTCGGACGAGCCGGTGACTAGCCAGGCACCAAAGACCGTACGGACGCAGAGACTGTTCCGAGGGCCGTTCGGGGGAGACCGTGCAGCCCGACCCCCAGGACGGCGCTCTGGACCCTCGTACCGACCTCCCCGCGGGGCTGGGGGGTCCCACGCCGCGGCGCTTTCAGCAGGGCGATCCCGCCTCTGCCTGCGACCCTCTCCGTCGTCCCCGTCTGAATAAAGCAGGGAAAAACGCACGGACGGCAGACCCCTCCGTTCTCGTTTGGAAAAAAAAGTTCCCATTCCCCGAGGACGAACGAGAGGAGAGAAGAGCGAGCGAAAGGCTGGGGGTGCGCCTCCCCCCCGGGAGGTCGCGTGCGTGTTTACGTTCCGTTTGGCTTTTCCCCGTTTGCTTTAGCATTAGCGTAACGTTTTGCGACGCTTGAGAGACAAGCAAAGCGTAACTTCTTCACGTGACAAAGGATTGCAGACACAGTGGGTAGAGAGGGACTGCTGTAAGATTAATGAGTTTAACGGTGGGTGTGTGTACAATAAGGGCCGGGGGGAGGGGGGGGGGGGGGGGTGACAAGAGGGCGCGGGACACGGCATGTGTGCTGTCATCGGCTCCAACTTGCCCGTTGCCGTGGAAACGCCCCTTTACTGGCGGAGCACTTTTCGCGCCGCAGGCCAGCAGGATGGCGGCTCCCGTTGAGATAAGCGGGAAAGCCGCCAATTCCGCAGGAAGAGGGAGCCGCGCGCTCTCCTGCCCGGGCCCACCCCCATTACACCGCCTCTCAGCTGCCAACACTCAGTCCCAAAACGCCCTGTGCCTGTCAAAACACGCGCTTATCGGTGATCCACCGTACCACCTAGCAAAGCTGTCCCCACCCCTCTCCCAACCCCACCCCCTCTCTCAGCCCCCCTCTCCCTAATCCCTCTCTTAGCCCTACCTCCTCTCCCCACCCCCTCTCTCAGCCACACCCCACTCTCCACCCCCTCTCTCAGCCATACCCCCTCACTTAGCCCCACCCCTTTCCCACCCCCCTCTATTATCCCCACCCCCTCTCTTAGCCCCACCCCTTTCCCCACCCCCTCTATTAGCCCCACCCCCTCTCTCAGCCACACCCCCTCACTTAGCCCCACCCCTTTCCCAACCCCCTCTATTAGCCCCACCCCTTTCCCCACCCCCTCTATTAGCCCCACTCCCCCTCTCAGCCACACCCCCTCTCTTAGCTCCACCCCTCTCCCAGCCCCCGCTGAGGAAGTCCAGTGTGCTCGCCACTTGCCGACACGCTACCGATTACTAAATCTGGCCAATTTCCCAATAAAGTCAGCCGTATACTGTGCTCATTAGGCAACACTGCAGGTTGGCTAGCTACCGGGCTAGGTCTGCAAGCACTGGGAATAACGTCATCTGAGCAAATTCATTCAGAGGATCACAGCTGAGTGGGCAGCATGCCAGGTCTGACCATAGCTAGCTGGCTACCGGTCACTAGATCAGGAAAGTTTCCTAATAAATTCAAGTAGCTAGCTAGCTCACTCATTCTAGCATGAGCTCCTGACATTAACACTAAGTGACAAAAAATGCTGACCATACACCGAAAGTGACTGGGGATACAAATTTCATGGGAGGTTAAATTTTCTGGCATGGAGCGGGGCTGCTTTCCTGGATATCCTCACAAGAGTGGGCCTGGTGTAAACCAGTAGGTTGTTGGAGTACAGCAATATGCTCACATAGCGTAGCAGTGTAGCATAGTGAAGTGTCACTCTGGGCTACCACACAGCTAGCCCCCCTGCTTCAAATAGGGATTTCGTTTTCTGCAGAAAATAAGGTCTGTGGTCAACGTAAAGCTAAGGGAGTTTCATGTTTTGTTCTACAAGATACATTATATCCATTAATATCTCAACTGTGAATTTTAAAGCCGTTATGTGCTTTAAAAAAGTAAGTTGCTAACAAGTTGCTATACTGAAACTACAACAATGGTCGCATTCTGGCAAACGCAACTCAAGTTTCCATGCTAGCCCGTCTGCGTGGGACCACCGTTGTAGTTTCAATATAGCAACTTACTTACACAAAGACAGCTTCGAAATTCACGGTTGAGATATTAATGGTTGTTGAACTCAAAGAACAAAACGTAAAACTGTATAGGCATATGTTAACCACAGACCTTATTTTCTGCAGGAAACAAAATCCCTTCAGAAAAAGAGCATCGGACATCAGCCAAGAGAACCCATGGTGGAAGAAACTTCCGAGCTAGCCAACAAAAAGACATCATCACTGTGACTCTCTATTGACCTGAGCTGTACACCAGAGGGCTTCTGGGTTCAGATCTCTGGTGAAGGAAGTCCACATTTATACTCAGAGCACAAGCGGCTTGGATTTAAATGCAGTGATCTCAATAAGACCAGACAGACTAGGGAGGAGGACAGAGAAACGGATTTGTACCAATAGAAGACGTTTGCCATAAAAGGTGCTACTGCTGCTCTGCTGGCTTTCACAGTGCTTCATATAAGGCCCATAAAATGGCGACTCCCGCCCTGAAACAATGCTTACAATGCCGCTGACGCCTTTTACCAACACCCACTTTTGGCTACAATGCTTCAGCTATGTAACACAGCACATCGAAAACATGATGTCACGTACTGTACATCTAAATCAGGCATGCATTTGTCAAAACAAATATCCAATAAACTACAACAGTCATAATATAACCGAAGATATGTAAACCAGGCAGGATGCATTTAGTCTGAAAATCCAAAATATGTAAATTTAAAAATATGAACATATAAACAAATACCTTCTCAGAGGAAAGACATTTTGGTTCATTATGCTGATGATGGCTTCCCTGACACTTCCTGAATTTGGAGGCCTGTAAGTATGGAGATCCCTGAGTTTGCAGACCCCTTAGTTTAGGGACCCAGAGGTTTGGGGACCCCTGGCTTTGGTGACCCCTTAGTTTAGGGACCCAGGGGTTTGGTGACACCAGGGTTTGAGGACCCCTGCGTTTGGGGACCCCATGGTTTGTGGACCCCTGGGTTTGGGGACCCCAGGGTTTGGTTACCCCTGGGTTTGGGGGCCCCAGGGGCAGTGCCGCGCAGCAAAGTCCTTACCGTGCCGCGAACGCAGACATCGTGCAGACGGACCCAGTCTTCCTCCCCGCTGTCCACCACCATGGCGCTGTCGTCTTCAGCCATGCCCTCCCATTCCGCCTGCAGGTCCAGCCTCACCTCCTCCCCCAGAGAGTGCATCCCAACTGCAGGGTAGAGCCTGTCTAGAGCCTGAGGCACCAGCACGGAGCCCACCTGCACAACACACACACCACAACATATATTACACATACACCTGCACAACATAACCACACTATATTACACATACACCTGCACAACACACACACCACAATATATATTACACGTACACCTGCATAATATAACCACAATATATTACACATACACCTGCACAACACACACACCACAACATATATTACACATACACCTGCACAACATAACCACACTATATTACACATACACCTGCACAACACACACACCACAATATATATTACATGTACACCTGCATAACATAACCACAATATATTACACAAACACCTGCCAACACACACCCCACAATATATTACACATACACCTGCACAACATAACCACAATATATTACACATACACCTGCACAACATAACTACAATATATTACACATACACCTGCACAACACACAAACCACAATATATAGTACACATACACCTGCACAACATAACCACAATATATTACACATACACCTGCACAACACACACCCCACAATATATTACACATACACCTGCACAACACACACCCCACAATATATTACACATACACCTGCACAATATATCCACGATATATTACACATACACCTGCACAATATATCCACAATATACTACACATACACCTGCACAACATACCCACACAATATATTACACATACACCTGCACAATATATCCACGATATATTACACATACACCTGCACAATATATCCACAATATACTACACATACACCTGCACAACATACCCACACAACAATATTACATACACATAGGCCCCTTAGTTCCAGTGAAGGCAAATCTTAATGCAATGACATTCTAGACAATTCTGTGCTTCCAACTTTGTGGTAACAGTTTGGGAAAGGCCCTTTCCTGTATCAGCATGACAATGCCCCCGGGCACGCAGCAAAGCCCTTTATAATAGTTTTGTCGAGATCAGTGTGGATGAACTTGAATGGCCTGCACAGAACCGTGACCTCACCCCATCCACCTTTGGGATCAACTGGAAAGCCAGCTGTGAGCCAGGCCTAATCGCCCAATCAGTGCCCTAACTTACTAAAGCTCTTCTGGCTTAATGGAAGCAAATCCCTGCAGCAGTGCTTCAACATCTAGTATAAAGACTTCCCAGAAGAGTGGAGGTTGTTACAGAAGCCAAGGGTGGACCAACAACATATTAATGCCCATAATTGTCCACATACTTTTGGCCTTGAAGTGTATGAACACCTACGCACGCATGCACTGTATGCGCACATACACACACACACACACACACACACACACACACACACACACACACACACGCACACACACACGCACACACACACACACACACACACACCAATGTAAGGAGGACTGTAACGAGTGGAATGCCATTTACTAAGACCGGTAACCACTTGGTGAGGATCATCACCAACACAGCGCCTAAATGAATACATCCCTCTAACGGAAACCACCAGGAGATCACCAACACCGCGCCTGGATCAGTCCTCAAACGCTCGCTGAAACCAAGCGAAGTACCGCTCAACCCGGGGAGAGGGTTCAGTTCTCTCTCATCAATATTCACGAAAGAAGTCCCCGCGTTAAAAAAAAGCGGCGCGTTATTGACGTTCCCGTCCGAGAGTGAGATGAATGCAGCCATTTTGCGGGCGAGCGAGAGACCGCTCGGCACAGAACAATCGCTCGGCTTTCATCCGTTCGGCCCTCGGCTGGGCGGCGGGGCCCCGATTACTCTTACATAACATCCTGGGATCAAAGGGATACTCAAAACACCGCATGCACATCCTCAGAAAGGCCCAGAAACGGGAAGTCTTTTTTCTTTAACCAGTGCATTCCCGTTGGCCTTCGGCACGCCGACAGAGAGGACGAACGGTGAGAGGTAAGGGACAGGAAGGCGGCGGCTGCTCATGACCGCGGGGTTCTCGCTGCCGTTTCAGCAGCTGGCACCGGCCCTCTGCAGCGCCACCTACGGGAGTGGTTCGAGGGCGTGGCCGTACCTCGTTGCCATTCCTGGTGAAGAAGACGGTGACCAGGCCCGCCTCCACCCTCTCCAGGTAGACCCCACAGCCGATCCGGTCGCCACGGTTACACTTTGGACCAAACTGCTGCCCCATCCCGTCCCCGTTGAACAACCTGCGGGGCAGAATTTTCAACTAATGACCATGTGGCACAGAGCGACACACTGTGGCACAGAGCAACACAATGTGGCACAGAGCAACACAATGTGGCACAGAGCAACACACTGTGGCACAGAGCAACACAGAGCGGGACGGAATGACAATTATATTCCCATTGACTGTACAAGTGGCTGGCTGTAGCCATTTTCGGGTTGTGCGTTTGTCTCTCAGGAGCACATTCAGTGTCATGCCCAGCGCCATACAGAGAGATGCCATTCACGTGTTATCAGACATGTTCCAGCTTCCTTTCCTTTCACAAGTAGGCCACATAGAGAAAAACAAGTGCACTGGGAGCCACTGGTGAACCCAAACTGAGGACAGAAGAGGAAAGGGAATTCCCTGGGAATTCTGGGACCACAAGCGGTGCTCACAAATCCCTCCCCCTCCATCTAACCCGGCCGGCCCTGCCCCACCACTGCCCCGCCCCACCCCGCACTTCCCTGTCCTGGCCACTTACCTGCCGTCGTCGGCGTGGTAGGCGATGGAGTGAGGGAGCCAGCCGGGCTGCCGGTCCAGCTGGTAGTGCTGCGGCACCAGGCCCACCGCGATCGTCCCCCGCACTCCTGCGTCCAGTATGGTCACCTGGAACAGCACAGGACACAACAGTTACACAACAGGGAAACCACCAATCAAACAGCTCGCAGCCACTACAAATGTATTTCACACCAAGTGCAGGCTGGGCCCAATAAAGGCACTCAAAGTGTGTAACACAGTCACAGATGAGTCCTGTGTAGCAGTCTCTGTCTCACAGATGCTAGTCCTCATTAGCACTGTAGGGCCTGTGTAACACAGTCACTCACACACAGATGCCAATCCTCATTGGCACTGTAGGGCCTGTGTAACAGTCAGACTCACAGATGCTAGTCCTCATTAGCACTGTAGGGCCTGTGCAACACAGTCAGACTCACAGGTGCTAGTCCTCATTAGCGCTGTAGGGCCTGTGCAACACAGTGTCTGTCTCACAGGTGCTAGTCCTCATTAGCGCTGTAGGGCCTGTGTAACACAGACTGTCTGGGCTCCAGCTGCAGTGCTCCTGGTGGCATGTTTGTGTGGGCGATATAACCGTAACTGGAGAGGCACGATCGCCGATTCCAAATTCACAAAAACATCATTTTGAAAAAAAGAAGTAAAGGAAGGCGGTTGCCAGGAGGCAGAGGAGGCCCCTCCCCCACGCTATCGTCTGGAAAGATGGCAGCAGAGGACTGGTATCCGCTGTAATCGTGACCTCGTGTCGAGTGTCTGCTTGTTTCCATTTCACGGAGGGTTTCCTCAGTGTGGGGTTCAGAGGTCCCCCCTGGGAGGTGTCGGGTCACTGGAAACCCCCGAAGCCTGGAAAACCGACGCCACGCCCGTGAGCCAGTGGAGGAAAACAGCTTGGAAACAGTGAACCGAGCTTTCCCAGGCCACGCCCATTCACACGTCTCTCTGCGTCCTCACTGGCCAGGTTCAGGCCACAGCACAGCATTACAGGGCAGAGTACAGTGTTACTGGGCAGAGCACAGCATTAGAGCGTGGTGGACGATGTTGACGTTACAGGGCGGCCGGAATGTAAGCAGTGGAGGTCCGCGATACGTCCTGAGCTCAGGGAGAACCACAAACGCAGGGCCTGAACGCGGGGCCTGGCGACCGTGAATTCCCGGTTAGAGGCTGATGGTTAGAGGCTGACGGTTAGAGGCTGATGGTTAGAGGCTGAGGGTTAGAGGCTGAGGGTTAGAGGCTGATGGTAAGAGCCTGCTGGTTAGAGGCTGAGGGTTAGAGGCTGATGGTTAGAGGCTGATGGTAAGAGCCTGATGGTTAGAGGCTGAGGGTTAGAGGCTGAGGGTTAGAGGCTGAGGGTTAGAGGCTGATGGTTAGAGGCTGAGGGTTAGAGGCTGAGGGTTAGAGGCTGATGGTTAGAGGCTGATGGTTAGAGGCCGATGGTAAGAGGCTGAGGGTTAGAGGCTGATGGTAAGAGGCTGAGGGTTAGAGGCTGATGGTTAGAGGCTGATGGTTAGAGGCTGAGGGTTAGAGCCTGATGGTAAGAGCCTGATGGTTAGAGGCTGATGGTTAGAGCCTGATGGTTAGAGGCTGAGGGTTAGAGCCTGATGGTAAGAGGCTGAGGGTTAGAGGCTGATGGTAAGAGGCTGAGGGTTAGAGGCTGATGGTTAGAGCCTGATGGTTAGAGGCTGATGGTTAGAGGCTGCCGGGAAGACGCGAGGACGCGGTGACGCACATTCCGTCCCATGACCGTAAAGGAATGCAGCCTCCCTCCGGAAACTTCCGAGCGCCAGCAGGGTTATGCAGCACATCCTTTTCTCTGACTGGAGAATTTGGAGGTTTAAGGATGACACTAAAGTCCTGGCACTGAACCACAAACGAAACGCTGCTCAAAACCCCACGTAACTCAAGGCCTACGTCGGATACAAACAACGTCGTTTCAAACACAAACTCTCAGACGTCGCTCATCAGGAAGAGACGTGGATTAAACATGCGTTGTTTAGAGGAAGAGGGTACCCCAGTCTGCGTGGAAGTAATGCCGTGGGTATGGATGTTCTTTGCTGAATAATGCTTCTACTGCAGGATCCTGTGTGACAAATGGGGACTGCGTGAGGGCGTCGGTGTAAAGATCTTCCCAAAAGGACTGAGATTTCTCTGGCCCCTCTCCACCAGAGTGGGGGTTATGGTTAGCCTGGACACACACACACACACACACGCACGCACGCACGCACGCACGCACGCACATACACACTCAACAGCACACACTCACGAGTACACACACGCCCGCACACACACACACACACACACACACACACACACAGTCACTCACACACTCACGCTCTCACATTCTCACTCACACGCTCACACACACACACACACACACACACACACACACGCACGCACCCCGCCCCGCTCTACAGAGACACGCGGGACGCCCGGGGGGGGAGCTCTGACGGTAAATTTACGGAGCTTGGGCCCACGTCATCGGCGCTGATGACCTCAGCGGTTCGGTCGCGCCGAACCGGCGTAGCGCCGCGCGAGAGGGGGAGCTCCACCCTGCAGACGCGTGCCAGAGGACGCCGGCCGCTTCCAGAGGAGCGATCCGCAGCGAAGGACACGGAACGCGACGCGCGGCGGGGCGGGAGCGGGTAACCACGGAGACGGAAACAGATGTCAGGAACCGCTCCAGACGCGAACCGCTGCTTCGCAGGCGACGCGGGCTCGAAAGCAGACGGAGGTTTCGTTTCGCGAAGGGCAGGTGTGAGGGGTGCGAGCGCGGGCGGCCCTGCTCGGGGGGCCGATGGCGCGCCGGGGTGAAGCCACAGCCCCCGGCCGCGCCGCCATTTTAAACCCGAGAAGCTCCGCGCTTCCCCTATTATCGACAGACGGTCGGCTAAAGTCCGACCTCCTTCACGTCCGAACCGCACTGCTGGGCCGTTCCGATCAGGGACAGTCTATGCCAGCCACGGCAGACGAGCAGACAGAAATGAGGCCCGAAAACGCTCAGCGGTGCGCAAGCGTCCGTCCATCCGTCCGCCCGTTACCTTGTCAAAACGGAGCGCGTCGTCGAGTCCATCTTGGTTCTTTCGATTTCCGGTGCCGTTCCCGGCAACGTCCCCTGCCATTCCGGCTCAGTGCGGGCGAGCAGGCGAGCCTTCGGAGCCGCCAGTCGCCACTTTCCTTCCCACGCTGCAGTCACTGTGCAGGTCAGCCGCCATCGGCACCAACGGTCAGGCTTTTCATTACAGACCATTCAGTCAGTAGTAGTGGGGCTAGCACTGTATGGCTTCATCTGTGGTGGTGCGGCGCAATGGCCAGGGAACCCAAGTTTAGTTTAGTTTATTTGTTTATTTAACAGGGGCCATGCACAACACAACCGTTGGGCCAGAGTTAGCTATACAGCTAATTTACATCTGCGGTCCCTAAAGGTTGTAGGTTGGATCCCAATGTAGGACACTGCTGTTGTACTCTTAACCATGAAATATCCAGCTCGGAAAAATGAGATGATGTGTAAGATGCTCAGGCATTGAGCGCATGTCTGCTAACTGCCTGTAATCAATGCAATGTTTACATTATGAAAGCTAAATAAACATAACGGGGGCCTGTTCAGGTGCTAAGGCTTCTGGCTCCTCCCCTAACCAGGTAAGGGAGCGCCTCTCTGCTGAACCGAAAACGCCGCGTCGTCCTCTAAGTGCGCGAAACCGCCAGAGGCCGAGTGCAGCCGCCGCTCGGGGACTACGCGCGGCGGCTGGAGCGGGGCTTCCCAAAAAATGACCCGGCCCACACGCCTCCCTCAGCACCCACGGCAAACCCCGCGGCAGGCCCTGTCCCCCGTCCCCGTCCGAAATCCTCCGTGTTCCAGACATCTTATGAACCTGCGGCAGAGCAGAGGAAGGAAGCGCGCATCGCAAAGGGTCTCGACAGGAAGCTGCTCCAGACCCCCCCCCCCCCCGCATCTGCTCCGTACCGCACCCAGAACCAAACGCCCCCCCCCCGGCTCCCGTATGATTCACCAGCATTTCCTCACAGGCTCCCCTCCACTAAATCACCAGGATGTTTTCTCTCCCTCCCTCTCTCTCTTCTCCAAGCTCGATTTTATGGTGCAGCTACAGGGGAAAATATTTATCCGTCGTAAAAGCGTCTCTTCCTTTTGAGGTAAACACTGTCCGCGTGTCCATCTGTGTCGTTACCGAATGCCATTAAAATTTCCATGTTTGCTTTCATGGGAAAATAGTTGTTGTGCACAGAATTCCAGACATGAACGGGGC
Source organism: Anguilla pacifica (assembly GCA_039654925.1). NCBI lineage: Eukaryota > Metazoa > Chordata > Actinopteri > Anguilliformes > Anguillidae > Anguilla > Anguilla pacifica. The sequence goes on along the minus strand of CM077294.1, from coordinate 35,669,839 downwards.
CAATAGTTCAAGTTAAAAAAAAAAAAAATTTTTTAAAGTTATTCATGTTGGTACAAACTGAATCTTCCCTCGAAAAAACTGTTCTTATTCTACCTGGCCCCTGGCCTACCTGGGATCTTATCCCACCTGGCCCCTGGCCTACCTGGTATCTTATCCTACCTGGCCCCTGGCCTACCTGGGATAGAAGGAGGTGTTGAGCACCACATCAAAGCAAGGCTATGAAGTGTGTAACATTGAAAGGAAACTATAACCTAGAGTTTGAAAGCCGCACACAATTGGTCAGACACCAGCTCTGTGCATCCTTTAAGGAGAACCGACCAATCGGAATGCAGACACGTAACAGCAGGAACGTGGCACCTGGCTGTAGCCGGCACACTAGCCTGCTTTCATCCTCGATGGGACGCTCATCAGCGACACTACTGCTATAGGAGCCTCCGTGACCTGGAGACCAGCCTCAGCCCAGGAACCGTAAGACGAACCTTTATGTCGGCTTGTTTTTCGTCAAAAGCCCCCGTAAACGAGGCCCGGTTGAGAGACTGCAGGAAACGAACCCGTCTCAGGAGCCCTGGCGACCTTGACCTCTGACGGCACTGTACCATGGAAATCCACAAGAGCTTAGGAAGGAACAGTCAGAACAAACCCTTTCCTGTCAGATTAGAGCCTTTTCACAAGTTCCACTCAGTGAGCGCGAGCCCAGCGGCAGGGGCGCCCGCCAGGAGGGTAAGCTCAGACGGCAGCCCGTTCCAGCCGGGAGTCCGGAGGGGCAGGGGCTGGCACCGCCTCGGATTCCTCAGATGGCTTTTGCATTAGTTCCCTCATCGCCGAAAGACGACCTTCTGGTGTGATCTCACGGCGTGTCTGAACTGCTCTGGGGTAGCAGCGTAGCATCGATTCCCCGGGAGGACACTGCCGTTGTAAGCAAGGTACCTAACCTGCACTGCTTCAGTATATATCCAGCTTTATAAATGGATGCAGTGTAAATGCTGCGTGAAAAGCTGTGTAAGTCGCTTGGGATAAGAGCGCCTGCTGAACGCCTGTAATGTAATGTAATGCTCTGCGGCCAGTAATGAGGTCACCAGCTCTGGAGCGTCTGCTTCACAGGACAGTTACTGGAGGCCTGCTTCGTTTCCATCGCAGTTTCTAGCATGGGCGCGGGTGACTGAGAGGCACGGCTGCCAATTTCAAATTAGGGAGGAAAAACAAAGCAAGTACACAAAGGCAAAGGGCTAGGAACATACCGAGGAGCTAGTAACAGAACCTCCGTGCCCTTCAACTTTAAACTTGTGACCTAAAAAAGCAACGGGGTTCTAGGGAACATCGCCAACTGCATTGCTCTGTCCTTGCAATAACGAGTTCATCAGAGGAAAAAAAAACAAAACAAAAAAAAACAATTTCATGACCAACCCAGAAAGTGAGCAGGACAATCCAAAAGCTGTAATACTCCCCACCCACCAACCTTGTGAAAATGCCTAAAAACACAAAAGAGTCAGAATTTCATGACAGCAGAGACAGAGAGCGAGTTTCCAGAAGGTGAAGCAGAGGCCAAGATGGACAATGAAGCAGGCCTCAGCTCTTAATGCCACCAGGTATGCATAACTTCAGCAATGGCTCTAAAGGTCATAGCTAGGGTAACAGGGAAATGGATGTTACAGCTACAGTAGACCAATGGGAGAAACAGTAGCCGGGTCTTACCTCAAAGTAGCGGTTCTCCTTAGAAAGTGGCCGGGGAGCCACATAGCACCCAACTTTATCAGCGTTCTCATGGTATCTGCAAGGGGGGTTTGACAAAGAAACAGACCTCAAAATTCAAGATTTATGGTTTACAATATAAATTCAAGTATGATAGTTAATCTCAATTTCTTAAATCAGGAGTGCCCAACACAGCCCTGCCCTGTTCCTGTTCCCACTAGTCCACCCTGCTGTCCTCCCAGGAGCAGCTCCATGAAACCCATGCGCCGCTACAGCTACAACCTCCACAGCCACAGCTACAGCCTCCGCAGCTACAGCTACAACCTCTTCAGCTACAGTTACAGCCTCCACAGTCACAGCTACAACCTCCTCAGCTACAGTTACAGCCTCCGCAGCTACAGCCTCCACAGCCACAGCTACAGCCTCCACAGCTACAACCACTACAGCTACAGCCTCCAGAGCTATAGCCACTACAGCTACAACCTCCATAGCTACAGCCACTACAGAAACAGTCGCTATAGCTACAGCTACAGCCTCCATAGCTAAAGCTACAGCCACTACAGCTACGGCCTCCACAGCTACAGCTACAGCCACCACACCAAAGGAATTGAATAGTGATGAAAACTTAAAACAAAAGGGCCAATGATCATCTGTGCATTGATCCGCACGGCCCAGGGGTATCCAATGCCACCGATGGACACACACCAGCTCAAGGGAAACAAAAGGCAGCCTTTTTTCACAATGGTTCCACTTGGATGTCACACAAACACGCACAGGACTCACCCAAACCCTACCCCCACCCCCACCTTCCAAACGCCCCGTCCACCACCCCCCCCACCCCCCCCCCCAGCCTACGCAAGTCTGATGACCCCAAATTGAACAAAGCCTTCTCTTTCCCATGGAGAAAGAACATTCCTGTGTACGGCATGTCTTTCATCTCTGACTGGCGGGGGACCAAGCCTCGACTGACAATCCCCAAGGTTTTAATTGTTTCAATCAGTGGGTTAAAGGAGTCAGGGATTGTTTGTGTTTTTGGAGGTAGGAGGAGAGCCTGGGCCACATGCATGTGTGCACGCACACGCACGCCGGACCCCACCGAGCGCGTGCAGAGCCCTCCGTCCGGTCGTCCCGCCCCCGAGGTGAATGGCAGCAGATGCGCAGAGGCGCAGGGGCGGGCGACTGCGAGACCACCCAGATCTCCACCAATGTCCCCAGCCCCATTGATACAGGACGAAAATAACCCAAAAATTCAGCTTCACCTCGTTGCCATGGTGATGAGTCTCCATGAAGCCGACAAGTGCGTGATCACTTAAAGCTCCTTTCTCTTATTCAACAGGTCAAAAAGACAAATGGAAAATCACTACACCAATCCAATACACATATTTTAAACCATGGGCAAACTAGCCAAAGATAATAAAAACACTTAAATCTATAATCCCCAGCCTTCCGAAGTCAGATGTATGTTTGGAATGTCAGTCTTGTAGAACATTGTTTTCACATCAGCCCTAGAATGTTGGGTGGAGAACATTCCAATCACATACGTGATCTTACAACTTAAAGGGTTAAATGTATAACCCTCCGCCTTCCGAAGTCAGACGTATGGTTTCCACCAGTGCACCCCAATCCATCCTCAGCACGTGTGCACACGCTGCTTTCAATTCCAATCGAGCTATGAACCCTTCCACTTTCTCCACCCCCACCCCTTCTTCCCCGGTTTGGAATGTCCCGCTGCGTTCGTCCACGCTCGCCGCCGTCGATTCGGCAGCGCGCGGACACGCACGCGCTCCCTCAGGGCTTCTCCCCGCGCGGAGAGCTCCGAGGCCGGCCGCCCCGATCGTTTTCCGCGCCGCCTCGGCACAAACGTGGCAACGATACAGCTCGTTTCAGAGGCGTCTAGAGGTTAAAAACTCGACTGGAACCGACAGGGCGGGTCGCTGTCATTACAACATGCAACACGAACAGGCGCTACTCCCGTAAGGCGCAGTAGCACAGTCGACGCTAACGCATCTCAGGCACAAGACGATGCTACTGTGCTGCTGTACAGCGCCATGAAGCTAGCGACAAGCCACAGAAAGACTCACTGTTTTACAACAGAATAGAATTGGATAACCATTTTCCCAGGAAGAACTTCAGGTGATATAGCTGGCAATTAAGTCATTAAAAGAGCTATTTGCATTGCGTGATTTGCTTGTTTGAATGATACTGGGGACATCAGTGTTATTCTTGATGGCAGGATCTCATGATGATTCAGGGGATGTGAGGAAAGGACCATAATAGTTGCTTTCTCTCCTGTTCGCTCCTGATGAAGCTGTTCAACATGAACAACCCCAGATTCAACAGATTAACTAACGAATCATGGTCTTCAATCAAGGGCGTGACAAGTAGAATCAAGTGTCTCAGTGCTGGGCTAAAACAAAAAACCTGCACCCAAATAGGCCCTTTTAGAATAAGCTTGGACACCCCTGGTCTACAATATAAATCAAATGCCTTTCAAATGTATCTCATCCTGGGAATTGTGGCTAGTATTTAACTACCAGACATCCACCTTTACTTGCATATATAGAGAACACAAATTTTGCTCTCCTACAAAGGCAATGGATTCTAACAAATGGTTTACTCAGAATGTCTACTACATGAATCAGATAACTTTCAGACAATGCATTTCCCCTATGAATTGTGGCTGGGTTTAACCTCTGCACAATTTTGGGTGAGTTATGGCACTTAACTGTGGGGCTCATCCAGGCACTTGACAGTGCCTTAACAGACTGAGTCACCCAGCACTCCTACATACTGTAAATTATACATCTGTTAATCGGAAATACATGCTCATTTATTAAATTACAAGGCATTAACTTAAAAACGTATAAACTTTTTTTTTTCAAAATCTACGATACAAAAAGATTAGTTTTACCTAAAAACACAACTTTCCTCAAAATGGCCTCCTTTGGCTTCAATTACAATTAAGCAAATTAACGGAAATCCATCCAATCATTTTGCAAAGTGAGAAGTGGAGGGGTAGTTAAAATGACTGAAATCGTATATACCTTACAGCCTAATACCTTTAAGCCTGTAGTGCATGTAAAATAGGCACCGAGGTTGCAAGCCATATGGCAAAAGAAGAAGATGACTTTGGGTTAGATGCGTGGGCCCAGGTAAACATATTGCACTAAGAAGGTAATTCCCAGCCTGAAATTGCAAAGAAGCTTAAGATTTCCAGGTGCAGTGTTCAGTACACACTTGGAAGGGTCTGGCTGACGGACAGTAATGTTAACAGAGAAAACCAGGAAGAAGGATAACATCAGAAGAGTCAGAAGACAAAAATCTTGCGGTGCACAGCGAAAGAAACCATCATAAAACTGCACCACAACTACAGGAAGAACTCAAAGCAAAATGGAGAGAAACCAGTTTCCCCGACGGCAGCGAAACGCCAGCTCACCTCAGAATGTCCCCCTCCTTCAGGATCCTCTCGTAGCGTTCCTGAAAGCGCGGGGCACGGACCACCCGAGCCCTCCTACGCCAGTTCAGGAACCTGCAGTGTAGGTTGACTTCATCCATCAGCAGCCAATCAGCGAGCTGCAGAGACAAAGAGGATGTCCCGATTAGCACACTCCTTCACACTTGGGCACGCGGAGTGCGCGCTCGTGTGCTTCATGTGTTTGTGTGCAAGTGTGTCCCATTAAATAATCAAAAGTGCTGTGCGCTTCATGTGCACTTTATCCAGACTGGCACAAAGACCGCTCCGGAGCGGGATTGGCTAAGCACACACACCCACAATGCATCAAGTTGGTGACGTTTATAGTGTTTACTGGAGGAAAATGTCACCGAACAAAATATAAATGTTGGAAAGACATTTGCAAAGATGCAAATGTTGTAACGTCATATTTCATTCACAACGGAGCATCATGACGGTATTGTTATTGTGAATACAACGTTAGCACGTTTGGTTCATTTCTGCAGTTAGCAAGCCCACGTCACTATTAATAGTGGTGTGACTACAATAAATTATTTGAAATCGAGAACATAGAAGGAAAAGGGTGTCCTGTAAGGAAAAAAGGACGTCTCTTGAACGTGATGAAAATGTACAAAGTTTATTTCCAATACCGGCAGTGACAACGCGCACGACTGACACCTTGGATTCAGCAGAGTCCGACTGAACCACAAACCTTTCTAGAGGCTGCTTCTTATTTGTTTTCAAAGCTTTGATCAGGAGTGTTGAATACACTTACTAAGACGGATGCAGTCAGTTTTTGTAACACCTATCAATTAGGCCGTAGTGTATTGGCTGTCCTGTTGTGATTGAATTAGCACGTCTGTTGACTTGGATGGTTCCCAATCTCTCACTCCCGGTCGCTATTCTACCATTGTACCAACTGTATTGTGATAATGATAAGATCAAGGGAATGTGTGGCCAGCAGACATATTGGCATCAGAGACAGATTTCTTACAGTCCCAATTGTTTTAAGAATCCCTGTACACCTGGACACTGAATATATACTTGAACACTACATGCAAATTCACGTTCCACATCACAATACGTCACCAGAGAGTGTAAGTACTGTACCCAAGTGCACTTAGTGAGAACTGGGACAACCCAAAATTTAGGCCATGCATAGTGGGGCAGGGTCAGCAGCTTGGGCAGGGAATGGGGGGGTGGCAGAAGGGTGTGTACAGTGTGTATATTGTCTTAAAAGTAAGACTATGGTGAGTGCTAAAAGAAATTTTTCCTAAACTTTAAAATGTAAATCTCACATTCATTTGAAAAATTCTTGCTAAACCCCCCTCTTTGTTTGATAGCAATAGGCTTATTTCATTAGCAATAGAATAATGTCACTTACTAACAGTTCTCATTTAAACGGTTAACCAACATACAGTACCTGAATTCTGGGTTTTCAAGTGTAGCTTTGATCTTACTCTCACACGACGATACTGACCAGAGGAACGGAAAAAGTTTTCCACTGGAAAAAAAAAACGCGGAATGGAAAATATGACGGAGTGCACATATCCATCGAGGACTTCCTATGAATTTTGCTAATGATTTTATGAAACTATAGTGTCGGTATAACCTTTTTTGTTGTCTACAAGTTTGTTTTTCTTTCTTTTTGCCACATTCACCTGCCAGTTTTTTTATTATTTTTTTTTTCAGAATGTTCTTAAAGCTGAAGGACAACCGCTGGACTAACACCAGCTGTGTATGAAAAAGCAGATACCTAGATCAGATATATAAAATAATTATTAACCCAGTACAACTGAACTGACTCAAACAGTATGCATGCTGTGTAAAATAATCAATAGGCCTTGCCCTAATGCCCTATTTGGATTCTTTTTATTGACAGTGCAAGTTTCTCCAAATAGCCAATTCAATCTCCTATCGGTTAAAATGTCGTATGCTCTTTTCCATAGTTAGCATTACATTTTTGATTTTTTTTTTTAAATTCTAGGTTAGTTCTGGGCATGTTAAGGACGGCAAAAGAAAAAGGTAGCCGTTAGACACACCGTAGATTAATCAGTTTGATATTGCTTCATGTCCATAATTCAATGTATTAATAACACATTTCCGGGGTGTTCACGACACTCCAAAGACGTTTTGTGGCACAGTATTTGTCAAAAGTGCGTAAGAGTCTGCATAAGCAACTACAGTAATTAGATGCACTGGCTGCGTATCAGTGTGGGTGGGGGGATAGCTACTAAGACTGAAACTAACGTAAGCTAACTGAATGGGCTGCTAGTAGCAGGTACCAGATAAGCTGTCACTGCGATCGTGCTAACGAGCTAGCTAACTAACCTAAGAGATCGGTGCTTCAAAGTTAGCAGTAGGAGGCATGTAGCCTACGGTCATTTAGCTGACAAAAGTAGTCAAAGATATACAGAACAGACAACGTTAACGAGCTAGCAACAGTCTCTGCTAGCAACCTGAAGTCTAGTCTACGTCCAAGCCACAACTTGCAGAACTAGATAGCTCGTTATCTAGTTAACGTTTTTGTAACGTGTCATAACGCAATCACATTCAAATATAGGCCTACCTTCAATTTCCCTACCTTACACAGTGTTGGCTGACATTAGTGTGTTTTCACGGCAACTTGCATTTTTTTCCGGTTAACTGCCTCCATTGGCTAAGTTGCTAATATATAAACTCCGCCAATGTGAAGGAGGCGCTTCCTGGTGGCGGATGCCATGTCAGCTGATTACGAAAAGCCAATGCATGGCATTTTTAGAATGATTGTCTGTACGCCTGACCAATAGGACCCAGTGGGCGGCAGAGTTGATAAAACTTAAGAAGAAATTCTTGTTCACAGCGCACCTCCGTGATTCTGGAGTGTTCATTGGTAGTGGTTTTCAACCTCGTTCCTGGGGGACCTCTTCATGTGCTGTTTTTGTTCCAACCACATCTGCAATACCAGCATTTTAACAAGCTGATAATTTTTTGTTAATTAGGGGCTTTTCATGTTTAGAGGGATCATTTACCCTCTTAAGCCATATTATGTCAGACATAATGCATGTTATGAAGAATGAATGTCTAGGGTTCAAATTGCACTCATTGTGCCATACTGCAAACAAATACATAGAAATGGTTCTTAACTGATCAAACTAAAGACTGGTGAATCAATAGGCTCACAATTACGTAACTGAACACAGCCTATGCCTTTAGGTTCGTTTTATTTTTTACTTAAACTTATTAACATAATGTAGATTTGGCTCATTGCCATTTTCTTTGTCTTTGAATTCTTTATTATCTACCAATTTGCCAGATTTAGTGCCCATGTGTCCACACTTTCAACCATTTTTACCTGTCTTTATGTGTTTGCAATATAGTGGTTGTGGTTGGAACAAAAACCAGCATACACCGGAGTCCCTATGAGAAGTCCCTATTTTGTGATGGAAATGATCTAATTATCTATGTGTAAGTTAAATGCTATTATAACTGCTGTTATTTTTGTAATATATTTTCCACCGCTTCAAACCAAATTTTCCCATGTAGCCTATGTACATTTTAAGACACTGCTGCTAGTCTGCATTATAAATAATCGAACATTGCTGTCAACCACTGCTTAATTTGTGGTTATAACTTTTTCATCATAGACAACTTGGATGGTGCAATTGGGATAATTGCTTGAAATGTGGCTTGAGAAAAAGAAATCAACCTCTACCTAACAGATGACAGAACTAGGCCTAAACGTGAGACACAAGGAGACAAACTGCTGGCACTGCAGCATATGTACTGGAAGAACTGGAAGTTAAGCAAAAGACAAGTACCTTCTGGATTGGAGGTCGGGGGGTTTTGTGGGTATGTCAAGTTTGTTGTTCCAGAGGTTTTCTATGAGACAAAGTAGCGGTAGAGATCAAAAAGAAAAAATAAGGAATCATGTTTGGAAAAACATTTCTGGTGTGTGTGGAAAAAGAAAACCTCCATCTGCCTTGCCTGGTGCACGGAATATTTTCTGGACAGAACGTGGAAACAGAACAGGACCGCGGTGTTGATGGGAACACAAGGCAGCAAGTTACTTCTGCTCATCCCTGGCCAAAACGTTTAAAAATGTATTACGTGTTTTACCGACCAGGATTCCCCATAGCTCACCGAAGTGTTTAAGTTTAAGGTTTTAAGTGTTTAAGCTTCTGCAGTTATCACCGAATGGAATGCAGAGTTACGACACCAAGCGTTATCGCTATTAGTCAAGACCGCCCTGTCATGCGGCTGCAAGACGTTTGTTGCTCAACATGCCTTCCTGTTGAAAATAAGTACTCTGCCCATGAAAGTCAACATTACAGGGTAAACATCGAGAAAAAATAACATTGTTTACTTCTTGTAGTGTCGTTACACCCAATTATTATTATTATTTTAATATACTGCCGCATGACAACGGCAAACAAACTGTGCTCGACCGACACGGGGCCCTTCCCCCTGGATGCGACCCAAGCAAAGCTGGAAGCGCGAGAAGCCTTAAATTAGAATACCAGAACGCCTCGCAGTACAGAACATCCTAAGCCCTGCTCAGAATTTTGCCACAAGAGATGGTGGATAACGCTGCGCCTTTTCTTTACATTCCGCACATCTGCGTGGCTTGCATAATCCCGTTGACAGGATGTTTTTTTTTTTAGCGGTTTCTCAGTTAACTCGTAACAGTGAAGCATGGGGCGAAAACAAAGCAACAGAAAAACCCATAGACTGTTGAACCACTTCAGTTCCCGCAGATAATCTTTTTCGTCAGCACTTCACTGTTAAATAGCTGTTCCGGCGACTGCTCTCGCGACATGCGTGTCCTATCAATTTCATGTTGAAGTTTAAAACGGTTCACTACCCGTGGCTCTGTGACCTTAATAACGGTCACATTGTTGATTGTTTTCCACAAACAATAGCCAATTATAAATTAGTAGCAATGTCGGACTACAAGAAATCTGGACGGACATGTTAAAATGTATTAACAGGCACGATGGCTGCATTATTCGCTGTTTGACAGAGCAACCTGCATTCCTGCGAAAGTAAGCGTCTTTTAAATACATTTGTCCTGTAACCTGGGCTACTGTTGTTACCCATTCCATTCCTGGTATAACTCCCCACTGTCTATGATGGACCTGCCTATGGCAACATACACGGAGGTTTTGTATTTTATTTTCAAGTAATCACGGACCGTACACCTCTGAGACCATGCATTTAACGCGCAGTCCCAGAATTGCTGACTATGGACTGTTCGTAGAAACGGTCAGCAGTACTCACCACATACAGACACCCCAGAGGGGTGCGCCATCCACTGGAGGCTGCACGTTAATGCAGGAGTTCCTGTACTTGTAATCTGAAGTACCTACCCCTAAATCAGGGGTTTTCAACCTTTCCTGAACCAGGGACCCCCAACCAGGCTCAAATACATCTAGGGGACCCCCACCATAAGTTAAAAAGAGTTATATAAAAAGGCTTCACATTTTGAAAGTTTCTCCCAAATCTATACATAGTCATTGCATATCAAGTCTGGACAGGGACCCCCTACAATACCTTCAAGGACCCCCAGGGGTCTGCAGGCCCCCTTTTGAAAACCCTGGCCCTAAATGCCTACCTTCTGCATGATTACCTAACCACCAAATTACATGTTCAATATTTGACAACATTTATTGCAGAAAAGGCTGAAATACACTTTATGTAGCACATGAGCAAGAATAATTTCTGAACCAGGGTGCTGTTATATCCTAAATAAGACAGTGATCTATAATGTAAAAGGCTCAATAATTAAAATGATTACAATATTACTAAGAATGTGTAAATACCAGGCAAGCCGGGTTGTTTTACCTGGAATATGTAATTGAAGACACAGAAATAGCGGTTCAGACTTTTTCCCAAGAACCCCCTTAGGAATCACACATAGGCCCAAATTGGAACCTCCTGGCTTCAATGCAAAAATTATTCAAAGTAGATTCCATAGTTTGGGGAAATTTACCGATGTACTGCTAATACTGATTTACTGATAATTACCTTTTTTGTCCTTGTTGGCTTATATTCTTATAAATCATGGTATGTGTGTGTGTGTGTGTGTGTGTGTAACCCTGTTACAGTTGACTTGTTTGACACATAATTTTGCTGCATTGTGATTTATGTGCTAAATCTGCTTCATATTAGTCATATTTGATGTCGAGGGCTTCCTGGATTAAGTTGTGCATTATTCTCCCTCTGCTAGGACAGCTAAACATCAAAGCTTTCTTGTGGCAGCATTTTGCATATAAGACATGTTGTAGTAGGCTGTGCAGTCTGTGTTGTTGTTATATTTGCGTACACTTACAGTATGCGTACAGACACTGAACAACGCAAGTTTGTGTGCATGCAACGCATTTACAGGTGTGCTGCAAAAATGAAGTCATTGAAATCACTCATCGGTAATGAGAAGTTGGAGGTTTGAAGGAGGCGAATTACTGTCAGCGTTTTTTTATGGTCTGTGCTGATTGATTAGCCCTCTTCTGTACATGTTCAGTATGGTTTACATATTGTAAGAATCACTCTGGAGACAGGGTCCTTCACCCTTACTGTTGCCATGGCGCACAGTACCTGCACTGTTTGTCAGATGTGTGCCTGATGATTGACAAGAGAATCATACTGGAAACCACGGTGACATGTGATCAGAAAAGATCTTAAGGAGGGTGAAAAAGAAAGAGAGAGAGGGGTTCCATATGTGAAATGCGTAAATGCAGATGCAGGAGAATGTGAGCAAACTTGGTAGTGCTGAAAAATGAAAACAATATCTCTCCCCCTACATAACTCAGTCTTTTCTGTATCGATATTTCTCTCTCTCTCTCTCCCCTGCGAGTCCCAGCCCCTGAAGGTGTCATAGCTGCTCTCTCTCCCTCTCTCTCTCTCTCTCTCTCTCTCTCTTTCTCTCCACCTTTCAGATCTTTAAAAGCCGCTGCTTGCTCTGTCTCTCTCATCGGTTCGTCTTCTTGGCCGCTGCAGGGGGACTCCTGGTTGCCTCTCATCAGAACACGCCAAGCCCTCGTCATAGCCTGCAAGCAGGGGGAGAGCGAGAGAGAGAGAGAGAGAGAGAGAGAGAGAGAGAGGGATAGAGAGAGAGAAAGAAAGAGAGAGAGGGAGAGGAAACAGAGAGACAGGAAACAGAGAGGGAGCGAAGAGAAAAATCCCTCCAGAAATAACAAAAAAAGAAAAGCAAAAAAAAAAAAAAAAAAAAAATTTCCTCTGGCGTCTTGAGGAAGGGACTGAGCAGAGAGGGAGGAACCTGGACAGAATGCTTCCGCTGTGCGATCTGCTGGCCTTGGCAGTGCTCCTGGCGGCCCAGCCCGGGCCCTGGACGGCCGCCGGCCGCGCGGCGCCCCAGAAGGGGTGCGCTTCCTGCCGGGGGCTCCGGGGCCCGGCTCCGGCGGAGGCCGGCACGTCCTCCCTGGCCGTGGGGGAGCCCTGCGGGGTGTACACCCTGAGCTGCGCCCGGGGACTGCGCTGCGTGCCCCCCCAGCGGGACCACAGCCCCCTCCAGGCGCTGCTGCAGGGGCGGGGGGTGTGCGCCAAGCACGTCAAAGCCAGCCCCACCGAGAAGCCCTTCCCGGCAGGTAAGCCTCCGGTCCGCACCGCACCGCACCGCGCCGCCCTCAGAACCGCGCTCGGCGCTCGCCGGCGCCGCGTCATCGCCGCGTCATCGCCGCGTTACCCGGGGAACGCAGGAGCGCGTGCTGGGCCAGATTAGTGCGACTGTGTCTCCTTCGCCGGTACGAAGGGGCGTGCGCGCTCGCTCTCAGGTGGGGAACGAGGGAGGCCGGCCTGTGCTTTGGCTTAACGGGCTGTCGGAACGTTCCGGTCTTCAGGAACGCCGGGGCGAGGGCTGCGGTGAGGCAGGATCCTGCGGCGTCAGGCTGCCGGACAGAGAGAGCTCTTAACCGCCAGCCAGCTGATACTGGAGCACAGAGCCCGGAAACGAAGAGAGGGAGAGGGGGGGGGGGGGGAGAGAGACAGAGAGAGAGCGAGAGAGCAAGAGAGAGAGAGAGAGAGAGAGAGAGAGAGAGGGGCGTTACATGTGAAAGTGGAGCAGCAGAATTACAGCTGTTTCAGGTTAAATGTTATGAATTATCACTGCGATTGATGTGGGGCCGCTCCGGTGTCATTTCTGTCGTTGCTGGTCCTTGTTGCTTTTCACTTGTGCGCAGCTTGTCTTCACCACGCTGAAATAGAAAAGGCTTTGACGGGCACGCTCTCTGAACCCTCCACCGGGAGGCAGAGCCGTAAATTTGAGCAATCTCGAGCTTTTCCAGCCAAATTCTGCAGTGTCCAGTTTCCATGGGGTGTGTCATCTTAGAGGAAAAACTCACCCAGGGACACAGGACATGCTAAGCTTCTCTGGCAGAAACTGTTTCTCTAAAATATCTGTCTGTGATCACTGATGTAAAAATCATAATAATAAATGGTAAATAAGAACAATTCACTGTATCTAGATCAAATAGTACCTGCCATCTGCATGTGTGTGTGTTTGCATGTGTACAGTTAGTGTGTCTGTGTTTATCGGAGAATAGTTACGTGTGTGTGTGCATTTGTGCATGTATCTGTGTGTCTTTACATGTGCCCATTTGTGCACCTATGATCATATATGTGTGTGCGTGTATACACGTGTGTATCTGTGTATGCATGTGTACTGTGAGTGTGTGTGTATGTGCGTTTGTTTGTGTGCCTGCATATCTGTGCATTTGTGCAGATATCTGTATGTCATTATGTGCGTATGTGCACCTGTAGGCATCAGTGTGTTTGTGTGTGTGTGTGTGTGTGTTTTTGTACACCAACATGTGCAATGCATCTATATAGGTGTCTGCATCTGTGTGTATGCAAGTGTGTGTGTGTGTACACCAACATGTGCAATGCATCTATATAGGTGTCTGCATCTGTGTGTATGCAAGTGTGTGTGTGTGTACACCAACATGTGCAATGCATCTATATAGGTGTCTGCATCTGTGTGTATGCAAGTGTGTGTGTGGGTGTTTGTTTTTGTGTCTGCCTGTGTGTCTGCATTTGTGCAAGTATCTGCATGTTGTTATGTGTGTATGCATGTGTGTGTGTGTGTGTGTCTTATATATGTGCATCTGCATGCACTGTCATGTTCCAGCAATGGAGGTTTTTAAGGCATGTGTCTCCATCTACTGTTAAAACTTTAGTATTGCACACCAGTGATGGAAGAGCACAGGTCTGTGTAGTTGAACACAAACCAGTAGAGGTTTCAGAGGAAATTTTAAATGGCCACTTATTTTGGGTTATGAAACAGCCTTATCCTCCTGGTGAAGAAAGACTAGTTTGACCAGATTAGTGAGATGAACAGGCTCATGTATGACTCGGTTTTTGACTCTATTGTGTGTTTTTTTTCCTTATTTCAGTAAAACCTGTTGTTGCTTTTCAGGTCCTTACCCTTCACACAGTGGTGAGCTTGAGAAAGTAAGTCTTTCGCTTAAACAAAAATGTTCAGATCAATATTCTGTATCACTCCCTGTACACACCAAATCAGGATCCAGCTCGCCACTACATTCAGTGTGATGCCAGGATGAGTCCCACAGTCTCGAAATCAAAATGTGAATCTTGAATCTGGACCGAATCTGGATGGTGGTGTAATTGCTTGCCCTGGATACGGGTGGGTTCAGTCGGTGGGTTTAATCACTCTCTAGCGACCCCTGCTGGCCGATCAGGAAAAACCACCTTCATTTACCCAAATCAGAAGTAAGGAATGAAGCAGAATTAAGAGGACAAATAGTCATTTGGATATTCCAAATTAAGCAAGAGATTGGATATATTTAGTGCCACATTTGCTACACAAAACTACTAATGCACACAAATATTAAATATGTTTGTCTTAGTTGTGTTTGTTTGTTTTTTTATTTTGCATGTCTTGCTGATGTATTTTTTTGGGGTGAAATGTCACCCCCATATGCTGAGTAACTAGTTTTAAAAATGTGAGCATAAAATTGTTACGAACGAACTGCAGTTTAACAGCATAGAATCTGGCCCTACTTGTGTCTTTTTTGTGGCTCATTTTATCTGCTTTGGGAAGTACTTCGAGATTTATCACTCTTGGGCCTCCCTTACCATGAGCTCAGTCGTACTGCAGTGCATGTATTCCTTACTGAATTCAAAATAAATCAGTAAGCTCAGGTCAAGGGAAATGCAGTCACTTTTGAATGTAGTCAATGAGTGATACCCAGTGTAGCTTCAGGCTAATCCAGCGGCTCCACTCTGTGACATAACATCCAACGCAGTGGACTGACCTTTCTCCAGAGTTTCACCATAAATGTAAAAGCTCTAGGAATAGTTTACCACCGATTTCTCTCCATCCAGAAATGGACTCATCTGTAAATACATTGAAGTCGACAAGGTGCTAAATGTATGATGAGCTACCTGCCAGTTTAAACAAGGCTAGTGCTCTGTTTGGAAAATGACATGACTCTGTCTGTGTGCTGATGTCAATTTAATTCAAACAGATTACAGTTGAAGAGACTGACCCCATTCTCTCTCTCTCTCTCTCTCTCTCTCTCTCCGCCTCTCCTTCTCATCCTGCCCGTAGGCTCCTTGTCGTAAGCTGCTAAACACCGTTTTGCGCCATCTTGAGCCCACTCATTTCCCAGCAAACCGTGACATCTACATCCCCAACTGCGACACACGTGGCTTCTACAGAAAGAAGCAGGTAGTTACTTAAGAGACTGCGATATTTGCCGGTGCATGCGTGTGTGTGTGTGTGTGTGTGTGCGCGCGCGCCTTGTGTGTGTGTGTGTGCCTTGTGTGTGTGTGTGTGTGTGTGTGTGTTAGAAAGCTACAGGAGGGAAAGCTAAAGGAGAGAGTCTTGGGGAGGATATTAGGAGAAAGAGAAAGACAGAGTGAGAGAGACAAGGGAGACAAAAGAGGAGGGGAAAGAGGGAGGGGTCAAGAAAGGAGAGAACCTGAGGGAACCTGAGGGAGAGTAGGATGAACTACTGAGACTCCAGGAGAAAGTAAATCTGAATGTGCGCACATGTATACGTGTATATTATGTATGTATACCCATTTTCAATGTCCCCTCTTCTTTTTGCTTGTGTTTATTACTTTAAAGTAAATTGAAGTTTAATGTTTAATGTTCCAGTAAGGCTTTGGCAATGCATAGTGATATGTCATGCCATTAAAGCATTCTTTATAAAAATTTCAATTGAGAGAGCGGGGGGGTTGGGGGGGGGGGGAGAGAAAGAGAGAGAGAACAGACCTATGTTTATGTGTTCAATTGTATATGTTCTTTCCTGTGCTTTGGTAGCGTGAGATATATCTTGTCATGCCATTTTAATTTTAATTTGAATGGGAGAGAGAGATGGAGACAGGGAGAGAGGGGATAGGAGAGGAGGAAAGAGAGAGAGAGAAAACGGAAGGTGGCATCGCAGCGCTGCAACGGTCCACCAGCGTGAGGCGCTGTGGGGCGGCTGACTGGGTGTCCCTCTCTGTGCCGCAGTGCCACTCGTCCAAGGGCATGCAGCGCGGGCAGTGCTGGTGCGTGGACGAGCACGGCACGCCCCTGCGCAACGGCGAGGACGGCGTCCTGCCCTGCGACGGCGACTGAGGCTCCGCCCCCGTCTCCAAGGAGGAGGAGGAGGAGGAGGAGGAAGGATGTGAGGACGGCAGAAGGCTCTAGAGTATGCTGGACACCGCCTGGCCAGAAAACAGAGGCCGGAGACAAAACCACGAGGAACCCCACTCAAAACTATTTCCTCACCCCATCCCGCCCTCCCCCACCACCACAACAAGGTGGTGCCCACCTAATTCACCCGACCAAAAATGCCTGCAGCCACCATGACCAGCACATCACATCTTTTAACCCCTTAATTGTTTTGTAGGAACGCTGCATACAGCTCGTTTTAGCCACCTACTGTATGACTGCTGGTACTGCCTTCAAATCCCCGTTCAGTAATTAGGCTTTCAATCTGATGGTTAGTTTGATCATGTGATTCACCCTTTTAATGGTATATTAATGGGGGGAGCCAAATTAATGGGGGAGAGCTGGATTCCTGCTTCCCCACAGCAGTAGGGAGAATCCTGCATGGATTTGATTGGGAATTTTAAATATGATACAAATTGGACGGCTTTAAATTGTACTCCCCTTTCAAGATTCCTTCGGCACATGCATTTGAATGCGGGAAACTCTGACGAGGCTCGATTAATTCTCTGTGAGTCTGACTGAAGGTCATCCCAACGTCTCATCTCCAGATATGCCGCGCTGCAGTTGTTTCATCTGAAATAACTGTGAGGCAGTCTCCGCACCCGTTCTCCACAGGTACCCCGGCTGGGCTGGAGGCAGGCCCCAGCAGTATTGCTGCGAATAGAAAGCTGTTGCATCTCGACAGCAGCTATCTGCAATGAAAAATTAAACGTCCAATTCTGCTAGAGTCATACTCTGCTGGAATCGCAAATTCCTCGCTCCCTTTCCAGTGTTTCGAATGAAAGCATAGCTTAACTGTTCTCCATTTATTTTATTTTTTTACAGAATCAAAGCATATTTTTAAAAGGCACAGTAACTGGGGGGGGGGGGGGGGCTGTTCCCTCTGCCCGAGTCATTCAGAAAGACCGCTTTTCAGTCGGCACAGTGAAGCCGCTCAGCCCACCAGCAGCTCTGTTTTGTAGGTCGCTCATACCAGTCTGTCTATTAATATGCTTGGCTCAAAGCGGCCATTTTAGAAACAGGAGGGGGACGGAATATCACATTTCAGTACAGGAAATGTTCAGAATTAAAGAACTTCTGTATAAAGCACATAAAACAGCGGGTTTCTTTCAAGAGTCCCCCAGACTCTTTGGGCTCGCTCCACTTAGGACTCCGTTTCCCATAATTCCAGGCCAGTCCAACTCCTTCATTCCAACAGACATTTTCAGGTCAGTTGGTCGTTTCTTTTGCAGGGTGAAATATGTGATCAGCTGAGCAGGTTCCATCAAACCGGAATACGAGTGTTGTCGGGAGAAACGTCACCACCACCTTAACTGAAAGACAGTCGTGCTTCTCCTTCTCCTTTACTGTGGAGTGCAAGTTTAAGCAGAGGTTACTTTTTTATTCTTTTGCTGCTGCTTTTTTATTTCTCTTACTGTCAAACTCCTAAGATTTAGAAGAATTGACAAAAATGCCTGAAATAATTGTTCAATATTTAGAGCCAACAGCAAAGCAAAATGATCAAACCAGCCATGGCTGTGGCTGGCTTATTTTTGCATTTGGTCAGCTTTGAGAAGGATTCAGGGCAGATGGCTTTGTATCGCCCTCCAATTTATATATCTTTTTTAGATTTCATTGCATATTGTAAAAAAGCTTGACAACCACTCCCCTCAAAAGTAAGATGGATGAAGATGAGTCATGTGACCCTGCCAATGGAGTTACAACACTGCAAGGTGCAGTGACTCACATATTTAAATCCCACCCCCTTAGAACCAAACACCCTTCCTCCCTCCAAAATTACACTGACAAAATAATGCAAAATAAAAATGAATATATGTTTTTCACGTAATTTATTCCGAAGCATTATTTTCATGCTTAAATTTCAATAGTCGGTGTTAGAGACTGAGGCCCTTTTTGAAAAGTCTTTAAACATATTTTTATATACTTTTATACATTTCTTTTATAAATATATAAATATTAATTGTGTATGTCTGATTCATTATTTAACTATGCTGTATTTTTATATTGCCTTCTTTATTTAAAAATCATGTGTCATTTTTTATTTTATAGATAAATATGAGGGGAAAATTATACCTTATTGGGAACAATATGCTTTAATCTTATTTAAACTGCTGTGTATGATACCATATCTTACCATCGTTTAATTTATATATGGAGCCTTTGTTATGAAAATGATTTATGAAAGTGCCACATTTTGCTTTTGAAATTTTTTAATGCACATTGTAATAAATTCAAGTTCAAACTTTGACAGTGTTACTCATTTTATCCTATGGCTTTATCTTGTGCAAAATTTGGCAGAATACTAGAAATAAACTGTTTTTCATTCAAGGCTTTAATACAATATACAATCAAAGTTATAACTTGAAAATTACCGCTAATATCTCTCTTCACAATTATAAGCAAATTAATTTTACAGTCACTTTTACAAACATGCACCTTTGTTACAATACTTTTACAGGGATTACCCAAGTTCCAATTCCTAAAAGGTTGGTTGGCTTCAATTTTCTCCCAATACCAACTGAATGTAGGACAGGCCATTGGGATGGTTTACCCTGACCGTGTCGATGTTGACTAGGCATAAATCAGTTACAAATGCAATGTTAAACTGGTGGGAACATATACAGACAAAGAACAGGATGGTGCGATGTGGCATAATGAAACTCAACCTGTCCTGTTCTCAAGGTTGTTGGGCACATTTGCTACGGTCCACAACCGAGGCAGTTAGCTACAGTGTAGCCACTGAAAACCCCCGTTTTAGCGGTTTGCTCGTGCCTCCTGCTCCGCGTACAATGTTTAATTGCGTGTAAACTGATAATTGAGTGAGATTCCTAGAAAGACATCGTATGATGCTATAGGTAGTCTAACACATTGGAATGCAACCATGTAAATCCTTAAAATCTAGCGATATGTTGAGATATTATGATTAAAAGAACAATTCAGAGAAGACAGGAGAAGTCTGACAGATTTTGGCCAATTGTACCACAGAATTTTACTGAAAACATTTTTTTTTTAATTTAATGTAAATGATCTGAAGTGTCGTGGTGAAGGAAAGGAAACATCAGCTAAATCAGCTAAAAAAATAATCTACAGTTACGTTAACAGAATACGACAACCCTCTTCTAACGTTTTACAACCACTGCTACTCACTGAGAAGTAGAACGCTGTTTGCGCATTGACCTAACTTGATTAAACCACGTGAGTCCTTTCTAAAGCCACGCCCCTGCTTGATCACATGATGCTGGTTGCATACCTGTTCATTGGGACTTCACACACCTGTCTCACGAATGAACACGTGACGAGTGACCAGGTGGGCTCAAACTGTGAAAATCGACACGAAGAAGGAGTTGTCATTTTTGTTTTATGCGGGCTTTTCCCTCTTGTACTAGTGGGAGGGTTTTGAGAGAAAGAGCTGAGCAGTAGGCTAGTCTAGTGCACGAGCTAGTGCACGTAGCTAATCGGAGAAAGTCGATTACGACGGGCCGTCCGGAAATCACTCAAGGAGGTAGTCGTTTTGCGACTGGTCTCTTCAATGGCAGAGTGACAATCGCGAATAAGAAGTGACTACTAAGGACATAAGAAAGTCGAAAAGAGCAAAGAGTGTCCTTTTTCTTTGTTTAACCGTAAGCAAACCCCGTGATGGCGTCAGTTGGTAACTCGGGGACAGCATCGAGCCCGATGGTTATCCTGGCCCCTAAAACCAAGACCAAGAAGAAACATTTTGTCCAGCAGAAGGTGAAGGTGTTCCGAGCCAGCGATCCAGTCTTGAGCGTCTTTATGTGGGGTGTAAATCACTCGGTACGTGGCCAAATACAAGCCTGTTTATAATGTTATTGTATAGCTAGCAGCTAGCAAGCTAATCATGCAGCAGCCTACCATATAAAATGTATTCATTTGTACCGCGCACTACCTCATCAGGTTATTATATTTGTTGCTGTATTGTTGATTACATTGCAGGTTAGCGTAACGTTATATTTTTCTGCAACCTGGGAAGCATAAAATCGAATTTGAAGCCGCCAACGCATTCAGAATGTCCTTTATTATCAAACAACATTCCAGTGGGTGTTCGCGATCTAGCTCGCTTGGCAACGTAAACCAATGACCCACTGTTGCTCGCAAAGTCATTTAGACAGCTGTCCAAGCGGTTTTCTCAAGTGCATTTTGTATATGGAATCCCATTAGCTTTGTGTGTGGTTTATGATTGAACCACGAGGCGTTGTTGCGGCGTAGCCTGTGTCCGGCAGCGCGTGACCCGAGGGACGCGAATACCGGTAGACAATCGTTCGGATCCAGAAGTGCAGCCTATCCGTTAGCCTTGGAACATTGTCAGTGATACGGTTCATGTTATCTTTTTTACGCTGGCTTGCTGCAGTGAGCGGAATCACTAAAAGGTGATCGGCCTTGCATCAGCACAACCGTTTACTCGTTTCATTCGTATGTCTGTGACAGAAACTGGCGCACGCTGAACTGGGTCAACGTTAATTTGCCGCATATGCAAAGTCCTTGACTGGGTGACAGCTGTGTGACAAAAAGAAAACATTTCGGGGACAACGGTCAATGTAAATGCTAATTGCCACTTTTGCCTTTTAGCGATAAATCAAAGCCTGTGTGCAATTATTTGATTATCATACTATCGCTGTTTAAAGTGAAAGAACTACGACCTGTAAGAGTCGGTGTTATAAAATGTTGTATTTGCTTAATTCGTTACTGAAATGATTGAACTATGCGCCATTGTGGCTAGATTGAATACACCCCTGCATTTCGCACGTCCGCCAGCTGCCGCCTGTTTGGTAAAAAAAGAACATGGGCTGCACAACTACAGACACATGGCAGTGGTTCTTATTTGTGTTCCCTCTGGGGTCATCCCATTGTTCCAGGTTTCTCCTGGAAGTGAAACAATGGCCTTGGATTCCCTAATATTAGCAAAACGTTGCGTTTTCTGTCTAAACCAGGAAAGGCATAAAAAATATTCCAGTGACGCAGTTCTTTCTCCTGGGTTTCTACACTATCCTGTCATTCTGAATGCATTGTGTGCCTCTTGCTGTGGCTATCTGGGCAACAAGCTATTGATGTCAGGGCTGTGTCTGAATCAGCGCACTTGCCTACTACTGAGTATACACGTTGTATACGACTTGCATGCAACTTGCATACTCAATAGTAGGCAGGTCTGCTGATTAGGACACGGCCCAGGGCTTGGCGTAACACCAGATGACCCTTTCGCATCAGGTTGTGCGCGGTGACGTAACAGTGCCTCCAAACCTCAGGCCAGTGGTGTGCATTGCGGATGTTTGCCGATTTGAGTTGATAGGGGCCCCTCAAAGTCGGAGAACCGGGTCTGCCGTTGTTCAGTTCGATATGTCCTCTGCGCGTGAGAGCCTTAGGCCGCATTTGTCTGACTACCTCACCAGTTCATTTGATTACATTACACTTGGCGCTATTGTGGGAAATGATTTGACGCTGGGTAATTATTGGCTGTGGGGAGGGTAGCCTTGGTGGGAGACTGAGGGCCTCAGTTGAAATAGTTCTCTTTGTGAATTAGGCTTTAGTAAATAGTACTTATTTAGTTAATACACAGGGCTTTACTTCAGATTAATATGACAGTGGAGAGAGGCTAGGATCCCAACGGTAATTGATGATTTGAGCTTATTGCTCTCCTAGATCAGTTCAATTCCAAGAGCTTCACACGCATGATGGATCAACATTGACTAACACTTTAATATGCCATACAGCCTGTAGTAATGATGCCTCATAGTCTTGACATACAACGTTTCATTACTAGCTGTTACAGGTCATGGCATGTGTCTCATCACTGTCATAATGTATGCAGCAAATTTAGCAAAACGGATTTCTTAGGAACATGCAACGTGTTCACGGTATACATTATGTCAGTGTAATGACATGTCCTGCAAGCTGTAATGTGCTGTCATGACCGGTTGTGACGGGTGTTATGCAACACTTATGACAGTGTGAAGTCAACTTCATGGCATATGGTTCAAATAGTATTACCCGATATTGTTATTATGAAAGCATTTAGCAGTTACTGGGGCTACAGTGCACACTGTTGACAATTTGTGTATGTGTGTGCGAGCATACATTCAAATGCTGATGTGTATGTGTTCATACTTGATTGTGTGTGTTTGTGGTATATATGTATGTTGTGTATATGTGTTTGTGTTTCTGTGCCTGTGTGTGAATACATGTGTAAGCTATATATAGCTGTGTTTATTCATTCGTCTGTGTAACTCTGTGTGTGCTAGCTTGTTTTTTTTGTTTTCATTTTTTTGAATGGATTGCGAATGGTCTGCCCTCCTTCTGTTTTCTAACTTCATTCAGACAGGGTAGGAATGAAGGGATTGCAGATAGAGATGGGGTCACTGTACAGAGGGAGGCATGCTGGGTAATGGAACCCCTGGCCGCAGGGTGGGATTGGTGTGAGCGGAGTCAGCCCTATGGACTGAACCACCGTGTATGTGTGTAACAGTGTGCTCTTTCTTGGCTTGCAGATAAATGATCTGAGCCAGGTACCTGTGCCAGTCATGTTGCTCCCTGATGACTTCAAAGCCAATACCAAGATAAAAGTCAACAATCATCTCTTCAACAAGTAAGGCGCCAAAGCAGAACCATTGGCTACATGCTGACCAAAACAGTACGCTATCACCCAAACAGCTACACGCTGATCAAAACAGCACGATATCTTCCAAACAGCTAAGCGCTGACTAAAAATGACACCATTTCCCAACCTGGCTCTCTCAACCTGCCACCTAATCATCCCCCAGTCTAAGTGGCTAAGTGTCTAAAAGTAGTTCTGTCCGCCTCCGCCTCAGCTGTGGTGAGCATTCTGGTGCAAAATGGCTACCGTGCATCACCTGGGTGGTTGGTGCGCATCGGTGGTGGTAGAAGAGTCTCCCCCCCTCATCACTGTACAGCGCTTTGAGCACGAGAAGAGCGCTATATAAATGCAGGCCATCATCGTCTCTGTCATCATCAGTAGTGTCTGGAATTTGACGGGGAAATGGAATCGAACGTGAGCGTGCCCGAGGAGGGACCGTTACAGAGGCTCCGCCTTTGGGGCGGGGCGGGGCGGGGCGGGGCGGCGGCCGTTCTCGCGGCAGAACGGCGGGATTGACGGCGTCGCCAGGGGAAGCGCGAGTGCGCGCCGGTGTCGGTTAACTAGCAGAGAAGAAGGATGGGGAAGCGCCTGTGAAATGCAGGCCGCAGTTCACTCCGCCACACGTGGAAAGGCTTTACACGCACACCAGGCAGAGACGGTAGACTCTTCCTCTGGACAGAGAGGGAGCGAGGCCTGCAGTAACCAAGCGCAGGGTGAGAGAGGCTCGCTCACTTTTTAGTGAACACGGGCGACCAGATGAGCGTGTGCACTCATGGTTGTGGCGGGCGCACGCTCATGGTTGTGGCGGGCGCATGCTCATGGCTGTGGCGGGCTCATGCGGTTGTGGCGGGCGCATGCTCATGGTCGTGGCGGGCGCATGCTCACGGCTGTGGCGGGCGCATGCTCACGGCTGTGGCGGGCGCATGCTCATGGTTGTGGCAGGCGCATGCTCACGGCTGTGGCGGGCGCATGCTCATGCGGTTGTGGCGGGCGCATGCTCATGGTTGTGGCACACGTGTTCCTGCGGCCGTGTTCATACTTGCTTTATAGTCGAGTTGTGGCCTTACCTGCGTAGAAGTGTAGACTGATTCTCGGTAATGCTGAAAAGGATTTCCGAAATGCCCTGATTTCCACAGAAATTGGGCCTTCCAGGGAAGATCCTCTTAAGTACACAGGAAGAGAGAAATGCCTCAAACCAGTGCTGACGTTAGACTTCTTCGTTGATGGCACGTTTGGTCATGTCGAGCGGCTGTCTGTGCCCTGAATGTCTGTTAAGCTGAGTGTGCTTTTGCGTTTTGCATGCTTGCTTGCTTGCATGCTGGAAAAGAAATGTGTCAATTTCGCTGGTCGCTCGTCTGGTGTTTGAGTCGGAACTCAAGTAGACAAGTAAAGAAGTGAGAAATTTACTGTGTAAAATGGAGAGAGAGGAAGAAAAGTGAAGAGATTCTTCTTTTCTCTGTTCTTTTTCAGAGAGAACCTACCGGGACATTTCAAGTTTAAGGAGTACTGTCCCCAAGTCTTCCGGAACCTGAGGGAGAGGTTTGGAATCGAAGACCTGGATTATCAGGTGGGTGAGCTAGTGCGTGTGCGTGTGCGTGTGCGTGTGCCAGAGTATGGGTGGTTTTTGTGTGTATGTTACCACACACACACGCACGCATGTGAACACACGCACACAAACACCTTGCCTGTGGTACTCACACATGCTGAATGTCAGACTCAGGCGGGGACATTGAAGGCCGCCCTACGCGGTTCACATGGCGATCTGTCCTGATTAGCGAGATTAGCGGCTGTGAGCAGCGATGGCGGAGGGATTATTGCCGCGCGCAGGTTAACGCACAGCCCAGCTGTCACACTCCTAACACACCGTTACTCTGCGTGGCCAGCGTGTCACTTAATCCAGCCGTAGTCATGTATGTAAAAATAAACTACGTTTCCCACAGTTGGTGCGTCGGTTCCCCATAAACACCATTTGTTTTATTACATTATTTATGTAGTAGCTGCCATTACTCTCAGTTACGCAGTTAACTGTTTCTAGGCAAGATTAATTTACTTTGGCAACTTGGGTTAGTACACAGGCAAGTTAGAACAGAGACACAGAATTGTTCTTAAGTTAGAGTGAAAACACAATAGTTCTTGGGTTAGAATGCAGTCACGTGACCGTTCTTAGGTTAGAATGCAGACACGATCGTTCTTAGGTTAGAACGCTGGCAGAGAATTGTTTTTAGATTAGAATGCAGACACATGATAATTCTTAGGTTAGAACGCTGGCATATGATAGTTCATGGATTAGAATTCAGACACATGATAACTCTTAGGTTAGAATGCAGATACATGATAACTCTTGGGTTAGAACACTGGCATACGATAGTTCTTCAGTTAGAATGCAGACAGATGATTGTTTTAGATTAGAAAGCAGACACATGGTAATTCTCAGGTTAGTATGCAGACAAATGATAGTACTTAAGTTAGAACACCGGCACTTGATAGTTCTTTGGTTAGAACGCAGACACATGATCAGTCTTAGGTTAGAATTCAGACACATGATTGTTCTTAGATTAGAACACAGAGACATGTGCACATTCATAAGTTATAACAAACAGAAAGGATCAGTGTTCTTACGTTAGAACACTGCAGTATTTGTCCTCTAGTGGTCCTGAACTACTGTATCACTCTGCTGTGGCTTTTTAAGCATATCATGCCCTTGTCTTGTATAATGCACAGCCATGCAGAATAGGTTTTTTGTCTTGTCTTTTTTTTGCCCTCCATTTGATTTTGTTTTTATACGTTAAAATGTATCATTAGAGTCACAAAGCTTCCAGGGCAAAATTAGTATTTTATTTTTTTTTGTTCTCGTTTCCACAGGTCTCTTTGGCCCGCAGTCCCCCAGTCCGGGGCGGGGAGGGGCAAGGGGAGGGGCTTCTGCTGACCTCCTACGACCGCACTCTGGTCGTCAAACAGATCTCCAGCGAGGACGTGGAGAACATGCACAACATCCTGTCCGAATACCACCAGGTACCAACGCGGCGCGAGCCTCGCATTTTAACGCGCCCAGCGCTGACGCGCTCTGGAGCGTTCTCCGGCCGTCGCGTGTAAGGAAGGGGGAAGAAACGCGATGGAGCGGCGCTGTCGTCTCTCTGCACTTCCCTCCATTGTCCCAGCCTCTGGGGACCACAGCTGCAGGGCAGGTGGAGCTCGGGTTTGGTTTGGTTCCTATTTCAAGCGCGGTATAACCCTCCTTTTTGATAACCCTTTATCGTGTGAGATCACAAATATGTGATTGGAATGTTCTTAACTGAACATTCTAATGCTGATGTCACAATCACTGCTGATAATCGACAGCAACTGAATGCTAGAACACTGACTTATAATTTGGGAAGAACAAGCGACTCTTCAAAGGAGGTTAAGTGCAGTACGACCTCCTTTTGTGATACTTCTGCTCTACTTATGCAAAGCACTTGAGGCCAGAAGCGCTAAGCATTCTGCGACTAGTTTCAGGCGCGGATATGACTCGTTCGGTCCGAGACACGCATGTTATGTATCTAACAGTTACACGGGGTCATGCGTGTCATCTACACAGGTCATCGCAAGGTGCGGTTCTCTTCTGGATGCGTATGCATTTAAGGGAAATAACGGGCGGAGATATTATAAGTTTGGCTGATTATGTATTCAGTCGAATTTACTAAACTTGAATTTACTTGCAATTAACGAGGGTCATTTTTTTTTGCGTGAAATTACTCCTTTAAAGAGCAGGCGTAAATCAGGAGGCAAACAAGATGTAATAATTATGGCTGGGCGTATGTCACAGGAAATATTGACTGTAGTCACGGAGCAGTCACGGCCGCTCTTGCAAGTCACAGAAAACTGGAGAAGAGGCAGAACTCACCGAGTGTTAAAAAATGTAATCATTAAATTAACAACTATATCAGATGCGCAGCAGTAGGAAATTATTGTTGTTGACTGGGGCCTTCGAACATTTGTTTACAAGGCCAAACTGCAGGCTGCATTATAGTGACCATCCAAAACTGCTGAGCTAGAACCTCCCACACAACATTCCTGTTTCATTCTGGAAATTGACAAGCTCCTTGCAGCATTATGCTCTCGCATCTGGATTAATTCAATCAACGATTCCCGCCACAGCTGGAATATCACAGTCCACATTTTGTGCTGCGCCGTCCGCGGTGTTGGATGCGCTCTTGTGTTGCACCATGGGATGCATCGATTTCCCAACGTCCACTGAAGTTTTCTGAACTGCTCCTTTTAAGCTCTGCTTTATATGCAAAGTGCACAGTGCATCATATACCAAGAAAAAGACTGAATGCATTTAACAGCACCTCGGTGAGGATATAAGCACACTTGTTGGAATTTAAATGAAAAAAAAAATGAGTTAAGATTTTTTTGCTGTGTTGATATTTTGAGCACCGCCCTAGGAACCGCCTACAGCACAGTGTCCCTTCCCTGCCCCCTGCGGCTTCGGAACAAGTTAACCCAGTGCCTCGGGACTGGGATGGGGACACTGTGCCTCAGGTGGTTCCGCTATCTCTCCGTACTGCTGATTGGCTACACGGTCCCTGGCATTCCCCCTCTGCTGGGTTTTTAGTGAACAAGAGAGCCGAGTCCTCAGGTGACCTTCCTGCTTTGAAACGATAAACGATCAAACTTCCTGCAAATGGGCTTAGCGACCAGGTGGCCGCTTCCACCCAATCAGAGTGCGGTTGTGTCTCCCGCTGTGGCCTCGTAGGGACCTGTGACCTGCCTCAAGCCTGCTCCAAATATAACTGGCATAATCAATGTAGTGAGTCATGGCTAATGACTTGACCATAGTGACGTGCTAATATGCTAACTGGTTTGTTTATTTACTCGTTAGAACATGAGCTGTTGGTCTGTTAAAGGGGGGCATTTCTTTGAATGTGCTGCTTGTTTTTTTGTCCTTATAACAAGTGCATTGGCTGCTATGGGAGCATTCTGAGGAAAAAGCCCATTAAGTACAAGTAACCCAACTGTAGCTTCTACAGCTATATTGTATTTTGCATGCATGTATATGTGTATATTATCTGAATATTCCTCAAAAAATGATTTCAAATCTTATTTTTGGTTGGAACTGTTTCCTAAGGCGCATGCAAGCTCACAGAATGGCAAACAGCCGAAGCACTGATAATCTCTCTCCGTCGCACCTGATTATTCCCTCTTCTTTCAATCCCCCCTTTTTTTTCCTTCATACTAATTATCTCCCTCGCTTATCCTCTATCTCTAACCTTCTCCCACCTTCTTTCTTTTCATCCTCCCTCGCTCTCTCCTTCTCCGCCCCTTTCTCCTATTCTCCTTCTCTCTCTTTTACCTTTTTTTTTCTTCCGCTCTCCCTCAGGTTACTGCAGGCAGTTGAATATCGCGCTGAAGGATTTGCTGTATTTCTGTCAGGAAGTGATGAAAATTTGAACAAACATATGTGTGTGTGTCTTTCTCTCCTCTCCTCTCCTCTCTCTTTCTGTCTCTCCCCCTCGCCTTTTTTCTCTCTCTCTCTCTCTCTCTCTCTCCCCTCCCCTCCCCTTCCCTCCCCTCCTCTCCCCTCCCCTCCTCTCTCTCTCTCTCTCCCCCCCTCCCCTCCCCTCTCCTAGCACATAGTGAAGTGTCATGGCAGCACCCTGCTCCCCCAGTTTCTGGCCATGTACCGAGTCAGTGTGGAGAACGAGGACACCTACCTCCTGGTCATGAGGAACATGTTCAGCCACAGGCTCGTCGTTCACAGGAAGTACGACCTGAAGGTGAGGAAGAAAGGCACGGCGTGGCAGCCAGACTGTCCCAATTCCCCACTTTTTTTTTTTAATGACCTTTATTGCTTCAAAGATAAATGTGTTTGTACAAATACCCCCAAAATTCTCTGGCTCCTTAGTCCAGCTCTGCATTGTAGCGATGTGAGCACACCACCAGGTGGCGCTCGCCGTTCGCCCACGTGTCCCAGAGCCTCTGTTTCCTGCACCAGCATAGATGCTAGGTAACACTGAACCAAAACCCTGTGGTGGCCAGAGAATGCACACAAGCTGCAGGTTTCTATGGAAACCTCAGGGAGCGCCACTCTTTGTACCTGCAGAGTCACTGCCCAGCTTCTGTGCTACATGTAAAACTCTCAAACCCATTAGCTACTTGAAGCACTACATTCTATCTCTTGCACCCACTGTTTGTATATTTACTGCTTCCAAGAAAGTTGTGTATTAACAGCTTCTGTCGATTGTGACTGTAATGACTTGGCATCAGCTTGTTGTTTGCTGCATTTAGCAGGGAATAAATCTGTTCTTTTTACAGGGTTCCTTGGTGTCCCGGGAGGCAAGTGACAAAGAGAAGGTATGCTGGGAAATGTAGTCTTTTGAATTTGACAATTTTGCGAGTGGAGGGGGGATGTCAGTTTAAGGGAGTTGAGGCTTCCGTTTGGCCTCTGTGAATACTGTGATGAGTTCATGGGTGACCTCTGACCCCTACCCTCACCCCAAACACCTGACTGCTCCTCCACAGGTAAAGGAGCTGCCTACGTTTAAGGACATGGACTTCAGGAACAACATGCAGAAGGTGTACGTGACTGAGGAGGAGAGGGAAAAGGTTCTGGAGAAGCTGAACAGGGACGTGGAGGTGAGGCCTGTAGTGCAGGATCTCTCTCTCTCTCTCTCTCACACACACATACACCGACAGTAGTGCCACTGCCAAGAGCAAGTGCTTGCTAGGGATTCTGTCTGTGCCTGTTCTGAACATTGTTTGGACCAATGGTTATATTTCTTATTGGAATGCGATTGAGAGCTGGCTATAACTTATTTAGATATAATCTGAGCCTTAGTCATTGTGCAGTATCTGGACCATGAAACCAACTCTGATTAAATTTCTGATTCTGATTCTGATTCTGATTTAATTTTTTTGTGTTTGGATTTTGGATGCATGCGTGTATGTTTGTGTGCATATACGCGTATGTGTTTGTGTGTGTGGTGTGTACACGTACGTGTTTGTGTGTGTGCCTGCTCATGCATATGTGTGTGTGTTTGCGTGCGTGTGCATGTATGCGTGTGCGTGTGCATGTCTGTGCGTGCGCGTAGTTCCTAGTGAAGCTAAAGATCATGGACTACAGCCTGCTGCTGGGGATCCACGACATGGGGCGGGCAGAGCGGGAGGAGGAGGAGACGGAGGAGGCGTCCGTGGACGAGGAGGCGGAGCCCGAGAACGGCCTGGCCCCGGCCCCGCTCGTGGGCTCCTACGGGACGTCCCCCGAGGGCATCGCCGGCTACATGAACTCCTACAAGCCCCTCGGCCCGGGCGAGTTCGACCCCTACGTGGACGTGTACGCCCTGAAAAGCGCCCCCGGTGAGTCCGGGAGGAGGGAACCTCTGTGGTTTGTCTCCGCGCTCTCTGTTCCCCACTCGGACGTTTTCACTCCCCCTTTTCGGTCCTCGGGGGAAAACTCGCTTCTGCTTTCCCAGGGGCGGTTCCGTTTCCTCTTTCCTCGCCGCCCCCCCCCCCCCCCCCGGCTTTCGCGCCGTCCGCTAGGGGTCTGCTCGACTGCGTACTCCGGTAGACGCACGCCGTTAGATCTCCCACAATTCTCTGCAAACTACGGTGTTAAAACGTTCTTGAACAACGAAGAAAACGGTACTTGCAGCGGGAGGCGGTGGCAAATCAGTTCATATAAATGTGAGCGAAGGGTTTTGTGAACTGCGACTTTTGCCATGAAGCAGCTAAGCACAATACAGTCTGCACTAATCTGAATGATGTGCAGTTTGAGCTGAATGATGTGCAGTTTGAGTTTTTGGTGGTTATTTAATTAGTGATTTATACAGTGGTAAATGGTAAAATGGTAAATGGACTGCATTTGTATAGCATTTGTATTTTATCCAAAGCGCTTTACAATTAATGCCTCTCATTCACCCATTCGTTCACACACACACACACACACACACACACACACACAAACAGTGAAAGGCTGCCATGCAAGGTACCAGTCAGCTCGTTGGGAGCAATTAGGGGTTAGGTGTCATGCTGAGGGACCCGTCGACACACCCAGGGCGGGGGATCGAACCGGCAACCCTCCGACTGCCGGACAACCACTCTTACCTCCTGAGCTATGTCACCCAGTGTAGTATAATGGTTAGGGAGCTAGTTTGTAACTTTAAGGTAGAGCCTTGAGGTTGCAGGTTTGATAGAATTTACACAGCGATCTTACAATTCTGTGGCATTCCGCTTTATAAATTCCACCTTTTAGCCCAGATTCTGTGATTCTGTCCATGATTTAGGCCCTATGTAGTCTACTGATGCACATAGCCTACTGTAGCCTGCTTCATAAAGGAAAACAATCAGTATTAGTCTACACCCACCTTCTCAATATTCGATAATATTTCCCAGTGAATGCTTTGGTACAAATAAACCTTTAGGTTGAATGTGTATTTCTGATAATGTTCTGCACTATAGACAGGTGGCTCCCTCTTGTGGTTAACAGTAGTATGTAGCCTATTTTAGCGTATAGCCTAAGGTTACAAAAGAAACTCGATAAGAACGTTACGCAGTTTCATTTTTGCTCAGTTTGTTGAAAGTGGGCGGGGCCCGTGATGGCGTGTCACTTCCTGTCACTTCCTGTTTCAGGTGCGCCTCAGAGGGAGGTGTACTTCATGGGCCTGATCGACGTGCTGACGCACTACGACACCAAGAAGAAGGCCGCGCACGCCGCCAAGACGGTCAAGCACGGGGTGAGTCTCGGGAGGGGGCGGGGCGGGGCGGAGGGAGAAAAGGAGGGAGGGAAAGAGAGGCGGCGCCGACACCTTTTTC
Source organism: Anguilla pacifica (assembly GCA_039654925.1). Classification (NCBI taxonomy): domain Eukaryota; kingdom Metazoa; phylum Chordata; class Actinopteri; order Anguilliformes; family Anguillidae; genus Anguilla; species Anguilla pacifica. Next base: position 35,637,622 of record CM077294.1, on the reverse strand, counting down.
CCGCTCAAAACTCCGAAGGTTCCTCGAGGTTCTCAAGGCACAGGAGGATGGCGTTCTCCCTTGTCCTCAAGCTCACTCTCATTTCCAGTGCCTTTTCTCGAACTAAGTCACGGGTCTCCCAGCAACAGTGACATAATCATTCCTAACTGTACACCCACCCCCCCCTCCCCGGTGCCCACCGGCCCGTTTCTGATAAGCCCCTCTATGTTGACAGGCCGGTGCAGAAATTTCGACCGTTCACCCGGAGCAGTACGCCAAAAGGTTCCGCGAGTTCATCGCCAACATCTTCGCCTGATGGGCCCTCCGGCTGCACCTGCCCATCTGGTACCGAAGCCGACTCCAGACCGAGATCCTCCCCACCGGAGCCCTCCTCCTTCTGTTGGTTTTTTTCCATGTCGTTTCCTTGTTCTCTCCATCCTCCTACCTCTTTCTGCTGGGTTTTTTTTTGTTTTGTTTTTATATTTTGGGATGTACATTTACCAAATTTATCCTCAAATGCGAAAACGTGCAAAGGATTTTAAATTTTATCTTAAAAAAAAAAAAAAGTTTGGTTGTTTGTATTTATGTAAGGTATTACAGATGGGTATTTATTGTCAACGTTTCGTAACGGTGGCGATGACATATAACACTAAGCTGAGTAACTTCACTCGGGAACGAACCAAGTTCATGAACGCAAAAATGTGTTTTTCATGATTTGGAGAAAGTAGCACCAGCTTAAAAGAAGTGACTCCTCAGTCCGCACAGCTAGTCTGTTGCGTGGATGAGCTAGCGGACTGAAGACGACGTGACTCTGGGAATCCTGAAACCTGCTATCGCCGAAAAGCCAATCGCAAGGTTATTGGGACGTGCCCCAAGTATTGCCATCTTTGTTTTTTTTTTCCACCTCTGTAAGGGAGAGAGTGTTTGCAATTATGGGCTCCTATTTTACTTTAGTCATCCTCCTCATTACCTTCCAAGTGTTCTGACCGTGTGACATCATCAAGATGCGACCGGAGTGCTCCAATGATACAAAGACAATAGCTTCAGTTGTGCTCTCCCATTAGGTCTTCCCCAGTCCCTCGCATCACAACCGCACCGAAGTATCCTGGCTTTAGGTTAGGGAGCTTTCAGTCTTCCTACTCTGTTGCGCTTCGTGCTATTTTTTTAGACGGATTCTTCACGAATATAAGCAAACACCTGGCTAGTAGCATTTAACTGTGACCTCCTTCCACGGTGGTTTGTCACCACAAATGTAAATGCAGGAGAACTCTCCTTTGTAGAATTCCTCTGTCGAGTGCACATGTCCAAAGTCTGTGAAGCATGATTAGGCTACGTAATGATTGTTAACCATCATATGCGACTAGTGTTAGATGAAGCGTCGAAGGATCAGTTTGTATTGAAATGACCCGCACTGAAAGGAGTGGCTAGTTGTGACATGCCTTATAATTGTGCTTTTTTTGCCAATCAGTTTTTGGACCAAATATATTTTACAATTATTTTCTGAAACCGTGTTTGTACCTCATTTCTGCTTTGAATTGATTCTGTCTTTATGTACTACACTCACACTGTAGAATTGGGTGGTGGCCGTGGTTATTTTATTTGGAAGATTCCGGTTTTGGTCTTACCGGGGGGTCTCCTAAAGGTAGCTACTTTCTCGTGCTAGTATTAAGTTTAAATTGCGGAGGGCGAGGAGGGGATTTTGAAAAAATGTTCATGCTTTTCCGCGTTTTCGGAATGCTCAAGAATTCAAAAGCGCTCGGGCTGCAACCTGGGCTATTGACCACGAACCGTAGTGGGCGCAGACACGCATTCCATTCCATTACATTACGTTACTTTACAGGCATTTGGCAGACGCTCTTATCCAGAGCGACGTGCAACAAAGTGCGTAACCAAAACCAGGAACAAGCGTGTTGAAAACCCTAGAGGGAAGTACCGTTCCAAGTGCAGGGAACGACCGCGTAGTTTAACTTGGACCCTGTCGGTTAATCGGAGTTATCACGCATCTGTTCCATGCACGTAATGTCAAACGTGATGTCACGGCACGGTTCGCAGGACGGGGTCAGGCTGATGGGAGCACAAGGCAGACATTTCCTGTGCATCTTAGCAGATGGCCTTCCAGCACAGCTGCTGGTGCGCTGCGAGTGGGTGTGTCGTATTGGCCACCTGAAACCCGCCGATCCAGAGCCAATTGCGCGTCGCCCTGCGGCAGTTGCACAGTCCGAATTCGACGCTCAGACCGCGGCGTTCGGTGCTTTAATAGGACGTGCCGCACGCCAGCCCTAAAATGTTCTCCGTCGGCAGGTTCACGTGCGCACGCCATCCCTTGTGTCGTACTGAATCTGTCACCACATCATCGGGGATCTGGGAAATGCCGTCTGCAGGGAATCGTACCACTGCACATTCCATGAAAAATAAACAGGCCGAAACGAGGGTCTCTTCCTGGATGCGTACATCCATGCTGGCATGAAGTAAGTTGCATCGCGCGGTGTTTTCAACCGCCTAAGCGAGGCTTATTTCCTGACATAGGTAGGGGAAAGAGGCCGAGCTGTAAATCAAAAGCAGCCTTCCTGAAACCGAAGGGAGTCGTTTTTATCCTTCCCGCGTCGATTCTTCCGTTTGTGATTTCAAAATAAGGTCTGCATATCCGGCTTATACTGAACCACACAATTTAACCGTAAATCCAACGACATTGCTCCCTCTGAATAACACGTCTCTATAACACGATTTTGAGTTCCTTCGCTGTTATAAAACTGATCTATCCACAGAAATTTCTGAATCTAAATGTGTTCTATCATGAACCCTGCACAGTTTGACATGCGACGTCTTTTTTTAGTGCCGATCTACTTTATGCAACGGATCCACAGAAAAGTAGGCCTACGGCAAGACCTGAGATAGAACGGTTTACGTAACCTTTAGAAATAGAAGGTTAATCAGTTACTAAGCAACGAGGCTTCCATTTAAAGTTCCATTCTGAAATAACAAAAAATAGAAATTTTTTTGCCAATCGTGTTCAAAAGAAAGAAAACATTTCATTGCCAGTTGTTCATTGTCCTTGTCCATACTGATAAGTGAAACACAGGGGAGGCCTTTGAAGATCTGGTCATTTAACCGAGGACAGGACGCTTAGATGCGAAGTCTCATATGTCTTTATTGCAGTTGACTGCTTACAAAGGTTCAATAGGCAGGATGTTTGTGTAAAAGGAAGGAGCAGTGATATTAAAATTATGCATGCGCATTCTATTTGGCCATGCTATATCATGGATATCTGGCCTGCTCTGAAGGGCTTTTGACCAATCAACAGTCAACACCGGAACTATCTGTTGTATAAAGTTTTGGGCTTGGAAGGCTTGTTCAGTTTGCATCTCAACCTACCTGAAGGCCATCTGCTGCATGGCAGACCACTGTCTTGGCAGACCAAGCTCAGCCTGGCTACACCGGAAACTGCGAGACCTCTTTAATCTAAATGCTGCAGGAAAGCTCACTCCGAGCTCTTCTCCTGCAAGAAGCCCAGGGGTAACCCTAGACGACCAGCTCTCCTCTCTCCATGTAATGGCAGGGATTTGGGTGTGTATGTTCTTTCTATACAACATCCCTTCCCCACCGCCTACTCCACACGGCACGTAGTCCGGACCCTGAAGCTCTCCCCACCTGGCCTGCTGCGTTTCCCTTATGACCTGTGCCCTTCTGGCCTGTGCCACTGAAGCCCTGAAAGGTAAAGCAGCCGCATGGCTTCCCTGCAACCTTCCCAGGTGTCCTCAGGTCACACCCCACCACGGCTTCCCTGCAACCTTCTCAAGTGTCCTCAGGTCACACCCCACCACGGCTTCCCTGCATCCTTCTCAAGTGTCCTCAGGTCACACCCCACCACGGCTTCCCTGCAACCTTCCCAAGTGTCCTCAGGTCACACCCCACCACGGCTTCCCTGCAACCTTCTCAAGTGTCCTCAGGTCACACCCCACCACGGCTTCCCTGCAACCTTCTCAAGTGTCCTCAGGTCACACCCCACCACGGCTTCCCTGCAACCTTCCCAAGTGTCCTCAGGTCACACCCCACCACGGCTTCCCTGCAACCTTCTCAAGCGTCCTCAGGTCACACCCCACCACGGCTTCCCTGCAACCTTCCCAAGTGTCCTCAGGTCACACCCCACCATGGCTTCTCTGCATCCTTCTCAAGTGTCCTCAGGTCACACCCCACCTCATCTCACCTCGCTGCCTACCTGTTCCAGCTCGCGTCAGATCTGAGAAGCCTGGTGGCTGGCGGCCCCAGTGTAATTATAGTCTGCCAGCCCTGGTTGTGTTGTCATTTTTACGGCTGCGGTGGGGGGGTGGACGGAGGTGGAGGTGTTACTTTGCCCTAACGGAGCGAGGGGGTCAGGTGCAAAAGGATGGAGGAGGGGTAAGGGTAGGGGTGGGGGGGGGGGGGGGGGGGGTCAAGGACCAGCTCTGTTTCACTATTTTTCCAGAAGCCATAATTCTGCTGACAGACCACTTCCTGTTTCTGAAGGAAAAGAGAGTAGGGTCCTCTTTAAAAAAGGAAGTTGGGGGGGGGGGGGGGGGTGGCGGTATGGGGCGAGTGAGGGGTAGAGAGAGAAAAACGAAGAATTCTAGTTCTGGGAGGGGAAGTGCTGACGAATCAGAGACCTCAGGGGAGGGGTCAGGGCACCCCGTTCCCATTAGTCTGCAATTAAAAGCGAAACCTGGGCCAACATAAATGTGGCGCCCGGTAACTGGCACCTCGCCGACCTCCGATAACCCCTGGATCACATGACGAGGCCCAGGCGAGGCAACATGGTGCCGCGAGGACCCGAAACTGCTGTACAGGGTAGTCTGAGTGTGTTCATTAACTCGCCCGTATGACACCTTTCCCCTCACATTCGCTCTGAATCTGTCGAAGGCTGATCCCAGGCTTTTTCTTGGGTGCACAGAAAACAAATGCACAGAAATCAAAGCACTTGAACACAATAACGCCAAAAATAACTTTTTACTGGGCTGAGTGGTAAAGCATTTTTCTGCATCAACAGGTTCAAGCAGTTAAAGGGCCACTTCATGAGGTACTGTCACATGACTGAAATCTGCCACTCATTCGCCCCATTTTGGTGGACTGGTATACAGCAAGAAAAAGTACTGAGGGCAGGAATGGAATGTTGCAGTGGGATGGAGACAGGAATGATTGGGAATATTGCAGTGAGAGAGGGGCAACAATGGTTGGGAATGTTGCAGATGGACAGGGGCATACATAATATTTGGGAATGTCGCAGTGGGATAGGGGTAAGAATGGTGGGGAAAGTTGCAGCAGGATTAGAGGCAAAGACGGTTGGGAATGTTGCATTGGGATGGGGCAAAAATGGTAGGAATTATGCAGTGGGTGGGCATACATGGTTGGGAATGTTGCAGTGGGATTAGGGGCAGAATGGTTGTGAATGATACAGTGAGATGGGGAGCAGACATGGTTGGGAATTTTGCAGTGGGATAGGGACAGACATGGTTGGGAATTTTGCAGTGGGATGGGGCAGGAATGTTTGTGAATGTTTCAGTGGGATAGGGGGCAGACATGATTGATAATGTTACAGTGGGATGAGGAGCAGACATGGTTGGGAATTTTGCAGTGGGATAGGGACAGACATGGTTGGGAATTTTGCAGTGGGATGGGGCAGGAATGTTTGTGAATGTTTCAGTGGGATAGGGGGCAGACATGGTTTGTAATGTTTCAGTGGGATAGGGGGCTGGGTTTTCCTCACTAAGGTTTTATGTTCCCACATTTCCTGCATCCCTCCCCGTGGTTCTCCCTGCTCATTTTTGACAAGAAGGTTTCCTGCCATTGTCCCAGTGTGTGTGTGTGCGTTCGTGCGCACGTGTGTATGTGTTTGTGCAAGCGTCTGCTTGCGCATGTGTGTGCGCGCGTGTATGTTTGTGGTTGTGTAATTGTGCGAGTGTGATTTCTGGGGAACTACCTTCACTTCCATTGAAATGTCTGACACCCAGAGGGCCCCAGAAAGAGAGGGTGAAACTCAGAAGCTCAGAGCACAGGCAGAGCCCTTGATTTTAGTGTTTCATCCAGAGCCCTTCCTGTACGCATCCCCCCCCATCCTCTTTTCTGAGGATGTCCTGGTTGTACGGGGATGTAGGAGGGAGAAACTGTAAAAAGGGTGTGAGAGAGAGAGAGAGTGAGAAAGGGAGGGAGGAAAGGAGGGAGGAAACGTATTAATGTGCACCCCCTGCGGGGACGAGCCCACTTCTTGCAAGAGCACCGCGGTTGGCACACTGCTCTCCAGGACCCTCCAACGGACGCCACTCCCGCCCCCGTCACCTCCTCCGCCTCATCTGCTACCAAGGACAAGGTACGCGCCCTCCCCGACGCCTGTACCCGTCGGGCCGCACCTTAAATCCGGGGCCTTCCAGAAACCGCGCCATACGCGCGGCGTGCCCGATAGCTGATGATGCCATAACGGACAGGGCGAGCCGTTAAAAGAAGAACACCGTCTCAGTTCTGGAACTGAGGGTCGGCTGCCCAGCCTCACCGTGCGCTTGAATGGGGCCGCGCGTCCTTGGCCACGGGTGGGAGAGAGGTGAAGTAGGCTGCGTCTGCGAGAAGCGCTGATGTGTCCGTGTCATAGCTCCCGAGGCTCAGAACATGCATGCTGCAAAAGCAGGGGGTTTTTTTTCAGGGCCTGTTCTGCGGCTTGGCAGTTAGGGCAGTTAAATGTAGGGTCAGCTGTGCTTGATCACTTGGATCCTAATCAGGTGACTGTCGATATCAATCTAAGGCATTAGCGAGTAGATTGGCTAATAGGCTGGTCAGGCGCAGCCTGTCAGGAGGATCACAGTGAGGGTGTACTGACGGTTGGCGTTTCCTTTATTTCGGCGGTTACCTGCACATTTGCGGAAATTCTTAAATAAAAGACTGCAAGGATCCGTGCAGTTGAAATGGTACGATTTCTGGCCACAAGAACATTAAAGCTCAAAACAGTTCTGTGGTTTTACTGCATCTATCCTGAGCCACAGTAACCCCCTGGTCTTTATCTGCTGTACTGGCTGTGAGATTTTAAAATGATTAAATGAACCAATTGTCCAATTATCCAGCGGTTAATCACATTTGACCATCGCTGTAAACTGCAGTGGGCATCCAGGTCTCCAGGTCAACAGTTTCTTATATTTCATTTCATAAATGCATTATGCCACCCTATTATACTTTCACGCTGCACTGTTACCACTTAAATGACCAATTTAAAGATTTAATTAGAGGTCAGTAATCCAATTTAATGGTCTGTAATAATTTCATGTATTATGTCATCATTTTCATCTGGGCTGTACATTCCTTTTATAAGCACTGTGAAGAGAGGCTATGGGAGCGGAGGACTAAATCTAAAGATAATTTGAGGAAATGTAGAAAATGCTGAAGCAACTTTTGAGGTGGGAGGGAGGGGGGGGCATTTTTTAAGAATAACACAGTTTGAGGGAAAAGCGGTACTTCAAAAGAAAGAGAAATGCAAAGACAGAGTTTTATGGCAATAGCTCTTATATTGCAATGTGCCCCGTTGTACTTTATGTTGTATGCTGCAAGCCCTTGGTCTGGGCAAAAGATTTCATTACATTTTTTTTTATCTTGGAGGGACTCACCTGGACAAATAGCTTAGAATGACCACGGTGTTCAATGACCAGTGAACAAGAAAAGGTGTATTTACTTCCGGCTTGGTCAGACGTTCCTACGAACACAATTGGCAGTGTTCGCGGATGGGAAGCCGGTGAGGGGATGAATCCTGTTCGTTGCATTAACGACTCTTACTGGTTGGTCGGGGCGCCTGTTCAGCAGGGAGGGGATCCGGGGGAGATAGCGTGAACCTCCGCATGCATTACGCTCCCCCGGTGAAACTCCTCGCCGTCAGGTGAAAAGAAGCGGCTGGCGACTCCACATGTATCTCCTCACGTTCTCCTTTACTGCCCTCCCCCCTCCACGTGTATCTCCTCACGTTCCCCCCCCCCCCCCCCCCCCCCGCAGGCCATGGACAGCGCGAACGGCAGCGCCTCGCACTACAACGACACACCGTGGTTCCTGCTGGAGTGCACGGTGCGTCTGGACCAGGACAGCCGGCGCATCGCACTCTTCCTGCTCTACCTGCTGCTCTTCATGGCGGGGCTGGTGGAGAACGGCGTGGTGCTGTGGGTCAACTGGCGCCGCCGCCGCTCGGCCAGCACCGTCCTCTTCTGCGTGCTCAACGTGACCGCCTCGGACGCCATGGTGGTGCTGGTCCTGCCCTTCTTCATGCTGGAGGTGATGATGGACAAGGTGTGGCTGTGGGGCCGCTTCTTCTGCAAGGTGACGCACCTGGTCTACTGCGTCAACTTCTACAGCAACTCCTTCTTCCTGGCCTACATGACGCTGGAGCGCTACCGGGCGCTGGCGCGTCCGCCGTCGCCGGCGATGCAGGCCGGGGCCGGGGCCGAGAGGCGGCGGCGCGCCCTGGCCTGCGGGGGGCTCTGGGCGCTGGCCCTCCTGCTGGCCGTGCTGGAGAACGTCCACGTGGACCTGCTGGAGTGGAACGAGCCGGGCTGCTACATGATGCCCGAGTACAGCTACGTGGAGTGGTTCACCGCCGTCACCTTCTTCGGCCTCCTCTTCCAGTTCCTGGGCCCGGCGGCCGTCATCGTCACCTGCAACGTGCTGATCGCCCGGGCGGCCCGGGCGGCGCCCGACGTGCAGGGCGGCCGGCGGGACGTCTGGCTGGTGCACGTGTACTCGCTGGTGTTCGTGGCCTTCTGGCTGCCCTACCACCTGGTGCTCTTCCTGATGATAGTGGACGACCTGGAGCCCCGGCTGATGAGCTGCAACGCGGTGGAGGTGCTCTACTTCTCCTTCAGCGTGGTGCAGGGCGTCTCCCTGGTGCACTGCGTGGCCAACCCCATCCTCTACAACTTCCTCAGCAAGAGCTTCCGCGCCAACCTGGCCAACGCCGTGCTGGAGCGCATCCCGCGCCCGTCCGCGGCCGGCGACCGGGCCCGAGACGCCAACCAGGCGGGCGGGGGCGGGGCCGGGGCCGGGGGCGGGCCCAAGGAGCGCAAGCTGAGCGACGCCAGCACCAGCCACTCGGACGTCCCGTCCTAAGAGAGAGAGAGAGACGCCGTCCGGGGGAACAGGCTGAGAGGAGTCCCCCCCGTGACTGCCCTCCGCTTGCCGAAACAAAGAACTGTCGTGTCCTACAGTACGCATGACCCCCCTAAACCCTCACCCGTCTGACCCCCTCCCCCCACCCCCCCAGGTCCTCCCCTTCAAAAAAAGTCTTGTGGTGGTTTTGTTGAGTGTGGTTTGTGGCAAATGAATTTTGCTCACCCTGCAGGCCCCCCCTGCTGTTTATTTGGGCCTCAGGGACATTGTAAGCTGTCCTCTGGCACAAGGCCCACTCCAACACTCCAGGAAGGAAATATCTTCCCTGCCAGTACCCCCCCCCCCCCCCAGCGCTAATATTGAGGAACTGCTGGATCGCAACTTTCCAAGGAACACAACAGTGAAGATTTAGGAAGGCATCACCCAGCTATTGTTTGTTTTACTGTTTGTCAGTGCTTCTAATGCCAGTATAATTCCTGTTTATATGATTATGTGAGTATGAGAGTATGTATGGTAGTACGTGAGAATGGGAGTACAGGAGTATGCAAGTGTGGGAGTATAGGAGTGTGGGAGTGTGAGTATGGGAGCATGTGAGTGTGGGAGTATGCATGTATGTATGTGAGTATGTTCAGGAATATGCGAGTGTGGGAGTACGTATGTGTGTGAGTATGTTCAGGAATATGAGAGTGCCAGAGTGTGTGAGTATATGAGTGGTATTTCAAATCTAAAAAAAAACAGATTCCAAATTCCCATTTCCTTTCCCCAGGCTATTTTGATACAAAGCTTTATTTTCAGTTCCAAATTAACCATGAACACTAGCGATTTCCTAGGTCAAATCCCTTCCTTTGCTTGTACCATCACAAAATGTGTGTGGTTTTGTGAAATGACCGAGATAAACTGTACATATATTAGACTTACTTTTAAACTGATGTATTTTATATAGCGCTATCTAGTTCAATAAAAAAAAAGTAATGCTTCAAAGATTTAGAAAAAGTTACCTGCTTGTTTTGATTGCTGAAATTTGTGAGGAAAATATTGAATAAAAATTGTTAAGAATGTTTATGTTTAATTTCATGAAGCCTTCCATTTGGATATCTTTGCCTTCAAAGCCTTACCTGCTCTCTACCATTCCTAATAATCCTGGACTGTTGTGTACTTTGAGAGGCCCGTGGAGAGACACCACAGTTTACCTGGGCAGTGCTGAAAATAAGGGTACAGGTTGTCTCACCCAGGTTACATTGGACAGGCTTTGCATATGATTTGTTAACTGTAAAGGAATTGTTACACAACTGTATACGTGAAGATGTATAAATCATGAGTGTATCCAACAGCATGTGGTGTCTGACTGAATGAAGTGCACTTGGACTTTATTGGTTGTGTCCAAAAAAGAATGTGCTGCCTGATAAGCATACTACGTACTGTTTTAGTACACATTGGGCAGCATGCAAAAAGGCTTTGCATCATATACATGGGACCAAAATGGTTGTTTACTTCCTGAAAATTATGCTCCCAATTATACTCGGCGAAACCCCTGAAATAAGTATCATGCTGGGATTTTAAGTACACTACATTCAGACAAAATTTAGCCCACCTACATTTCTCATGCAGTGTACTCAACAACTATACTCAATAGTAGGCAAGAGCATTGATTCCGACACAAAATGGAAATCTTGTAAGCTCATTGGGGGGTGGGGGGGAGGGGGTGCATTGTTTTGTTATTTAAATATCTTGGTACGTACTGGTGTTCATGATGATGTCTATCTTAACAGGTGCTCCAGGACCTGTAGAATGTTTCATATTCAAAAGAAAATAAAGACCACCTGCCATATTTGAAAATGCATGGGATTTATTCCTACGTCAGTTTCACCCTTCTGCCCTCCATTGGAAATACATGGTACTGCATGTGGTGAAAATGATGTAGGAATATGAAAAATTCTGCAGGTCCTGGAGCACCTGTTAAGGTAGATGTGATCATGAACACCAATACGTACCAAGATATAACAAAACAATGCACCCCTCCCCCCCAATGAGCTTACTAGATTTCCATTTTCATTTAAAAATCTAACTTTTGAATGCAATCCACTTAAAATTATCTGCTTACATAAGTACATATATCATATAATGAAATATTAAGTGTTTCATTATATGATGTATGTACTTATATAAGCTTATAAGTACAGTTTATACAGTGCAAAGCATTTTTAATCATGAAAAAAACTGGTTTAAGCAGGTGTGTCCAAACTTGACTGGTACTGTATATCATCCTGGGATTTTAAGTATACTACATTCAGAGAAAATTTCACATGCTTTCTCATCCACTGTACTCAACAGCTATACTCAATAGTAGGCAAGTGCACTGATTCAGACACGGTCCATGTTTCTAGAGAAGTGGTAACCAACCCTGTTCCTGGAAATCTACCATCCCGTAGGTTTTCATTTCAACCCTGATTAGTCACACCTGACTCTGACAAGATCTCTAGCTGTTGAATGAGGTGTGCTTTATTAGGGTTGGAATGAAATCCTACAGGATGGTACATCTCCAGGAACAGGGTTGTTTACCACTGTTCTAGAGAGACTGCCAGTTCTGGTCAAAAGGGGTCTTTTTGGGACTGACATCGTCTCCTCTTTCTCACCCCTGAAGATATATTTTTCCACTCGTTTGATGGTGCTGACTACGTGAGCTTGGGGGGGCAGTGGAGGGGGAGGGGGAGAGGCCAGGTCACACGTTTCGGGAGGCACAATTGGAGGAAACCACAAGGCAGAGTGCAGAGGTCAAGGGTCGGAGTGCACGTCACAGGAACCTACAGGAATGTGTGGGTCCTTTTTCTGGCCCACAGTTTCACAGTAGTACATCAGCAGTGGATAATGGAGCTCACCAATGTTACATCACCAAACATTTCCATTAAAGCAAAATGACACTAGGGAAGACCAATTATGTGTCCTACTTTTAGTTTTTATTTCATTAGTTTCAGAACAAATGTGTCACAAAGTGTAAAATGAATAAAAAGGACAAATATTAATGAGTGTCTCTCACTTTACAAATTATTTAAAATATGGCCATATAAATAAAATTATTTCACAACCTGACTCAAAAAATAAGGCAGGTAATTCACATTGAGAGTGTGCGAGATGAAACACTAATCCATAAGTCCACAAGCTCTGCGGCGTCCGTGGTATAGTACCTGGGTTATCAACAGTAAAAAAGCGCAACATGAAATTACTGTTAAACAGCTGTGACCGTTTTGCTGACCCTTTGCGCCATCTAGGGGTGAAAAGTGGTACTGTGGTTTACCACCAAAGGAGTTGCTTACACAGCAAGTGAATCAAGTTCTCTGAAATCCAGTCTTTCCATATTTGCGGACTTGACCACCTGACGACCACGGTCAAAGCTATTCATCAGGAAGTGACTGGAAGGTAGCAACAAAGAAATAAAACATTATTTACAGTCTCTAAGCACCCACACAATATTTTTTATATTTTAGATCTAGTTCTCATTTTCATGTTACTAATGCAGGTCTGTCTAAAGAACCAAAGCTTAACTGCTGGGGTTACAGTTGAGAATTTCATCTTCATGCGCGCAATGGATCAGTGAGCACTGCAGAGATGTTGAAAACAACATACAGTGCAGTGCATAAGTATCTGGACAGTGACACTAGTTTTATTCCTTTGGCTCTGTACTTCAGGACTTTGGATTTGAAATGAAGCAATAAATATGAGGTTCAGACCGTCAGCTTTGAGGGTATTTACATCCATATCAGGTGAACAGAACACTATTATGTTCATTTGTCCACAGTTTTGGTCCCCTAAAATAGGGAGACTATGTACAAAAGGGGCTGTAACTCCTACTAGGGTTGCAAAACTTCTGGAATATTCAGAAATCTTTCCACTCAAAGTTTTCCCATTAAATGGACATAAATTAAAGCTGACAGTCTGTACTTTGACCTCATATTCATCATCGTTTTACTTCTAATCCAATGTGCTGAAATACAGAGCCAGAACAACAGAAATCGTGTCATCGTCCAAATAGTTGTGGACTCCGCTGTTCTTGTTTTTCTTAAGTAGTCATAATACCAAAGTTTGCTTTCTGCCAGGGATCACTGAAGTTCACATTCTTCTCGTCACCCACCACTACTGACCAAAGCAAAAACAGCCGACTGCAATCACACGGGCGCCTCCGACACTTTAACAGTGTTGAAAAGTTAATTAATCACGTTGTTTTTCTAAGCAACCACCTGATCGTCCAGCTCGGTTCACTTTTCTTTTTTTTCCTCTTTTCAGTGTCTTGGCAAATTGGGTACGACGCCTCGAACAGAAGACTACAGAAAAAAACTAGTAAAAACAGTTAACTTATTACTGATAAAAATGACATTATCGCAACACCAAATCAAAGGAGTCAAAACCATGTTTTTAAATGTAGGCCGTGTTAAGGAAATATGAATCCCTAAATGAGCAGGCCTATCGTGCTATCAGCAAAACGCATGCCGGTTTGAACCAATCACGGGGCTTTTGTTACTAGGCCGCGTGGAATTTCGGTCGGCTGACTCAGCCTGTTAACTCCGCTGCTTACTGAGAGTCACAGAGCCCTGCTCGCCCATGGCTACATGGGTCTGTCATCAACGGCATCACTGTCCAGCGACGGCAGCTGTGGTCTCCTTAGGAAACGCCTCCAAACACACAGATAAATAAAATAAATACAAAAGAGAGAGGTGTGAACTGCCAGTTTTCGGTTTCAAGGTCACACATCCAGCTGCATCCACTGATATGAGTCGAGTATTGCACATCGAGCTTAAATCAATGGGCAGCACTGTAAAATACCACGACATGCCTCAAAGCTCCAGTCAAAATTCACAGCACTTTCTGTCACTTACACATGCACGCACATACACACACACACACACACACACACACACTGGATTAACATTCAAAAGACAGACAGAGACCACGTCCCGCAGCCGGATGGACTCAGAGGTGACGAAGGGGCGGGGCGGAGCGCGAGCCGATGCAGAGGGGGGAGGAGGGACCAATCAGCTGTCGGGGTTGGGCAGGGCCTCTTTGGAGCGGTCGTTGTGCTCGAAGGTGCGCTCCATGTGGAAGTTGGGCGGCAGCCGGTCCCCTGTGCAGCTCCACGTGGGAGGAGGAGGCCAGCTTGAGGGTGGAGAAGTGGAGGCTGCAGACGGCGCCCGCGGGCGCTCCACCATGATCTGCCACCTGAGGGCGCACGCGGGCGAAGCGCAGGCACCCCTTGCACTGGTAGGGCTTCTCCCCCGTGTGGATGCGCAGGTGGTAGGGCTTCTCCCCCGTGTGGATGCGCAGTTGGTAGGGCTTCTCCCCCGTGTGGATGCGCAGGTGGTAGGGCTTCTCCCCCGTGTGGATGCGCAGCTGGTAGGGCTTCTCCCCCGTGTGGATGCGCAGGTGGTAGGGCTTCTCCCCCGTGTGGATGCGCAGGTGGTAGGGCTTCTCCCCCGTGTGGATGCGCAGGTGGTAGGGCTTCTCCCCCGTGTGGATGCGCAGCTGGTAGGGCTTCTCCCCCGTGTGGATGCGCAGGTGGGAGGGCTTCTCCCCCGTGTGGATGCGCAGGTGGTAGGGCTTCTCCCCCGTGTGGATGCGCAGGTGGTAGGGCTTCTCCCCCGTGTGGATGCGCAGCTGGTAGGGCTTCTCCCCCGTGTGGATGCGCAGCTGGTAGGGCTTCTCCCCCGTGTGGATGCGCAGCTGGTAGGGCTTCTCCCCCGTGTGGATGCGCAGCTGGTAGGGCTTCTCCCCCGTGTGGATGCGCAGGTGGGAGGGCTTCTCCCCCGTGTGGATGCGCAGGTGGGAGGGCTTCTCCCCCGTGTGGATGCGCAGGTGGTAGGGCTTCTCCCCCGTGTGGATGCGCAGGTGGTAGGGCTTCTCCCCCGTGTGGATGCGCAGCTGGTAGGGCTTCTCCCCCGTGTGGATGCGCAGGTGGGAGGGCTTCTCCCCCGTGTGGACGCGCAGGTGGTGGGTGAAGCGCTTTCCGCAGAACCGGCAGCGGTACCACTTGGCTTTGGACCGGAGCCCCGCCCTGCCCCTGCCCCCGCCCCCGTTTGGGCTGCCCCCTGTGGGGCTCCCCCCCCCCCCCCCCCCCGGAGCAGGCCGGTGGGGAACCCAGACGGGACGGCTCTGAACCCCAGGTTCCCCAGTCGGCCTGCATCAAGAGGGGAGGGGGCCGGGGGCGGGGCCGAGGGCGAGGCCAGGGGCGGGGCAGTCCAGGGTGTGGTCCGCCTTGCGCTTGCCCGGCGCCTGTTTACAGCAGATAAAAGTTTGACATGATAAAAAAAGCAGAAGAAAGAAAAAACGATCTATTAAAAAAGAGGAAATCTTCACAGGCCAGACCCAAAGATACCACAGAATCCTTCCTCTTTAATACAATGGACAGACAGCAGGAGGCCAAAAGCCCAGCCGTTTGACATGTTCACCTCAGTTTCAGTTCTCGTCTCTGCTCTTACTCTGATTTCCATGGCTTTTTATGGAGTGAAATGTATACCTCTTCTGGAAATTGTCGTGCATTTCTCCAGTGGACTGTCAATCCTAACGTCTTCTGCTCCCGGTGCAGAGATTAAATCAGATTTAATGAACGGAAAAATGCTATGCATGGGGTGGGCATGCGAAAGGCAATCTTGAGAACAGGCCAATCGATTCATCTGGGCTCATAATTTAGCATACTGTTAGCACTTCTTCGTGCTAGTCTATCAAGGAATGGCAGGCACAATGTACCACATTTATGTGAAATGTGGTAGTTCAGCAGGTACAATCTCAATAAAATGCCAGTGGAATCAGAATCACTAGTATGAGGTGGAAAAAGATTAATCTTTAATATTAGGAAGCAGAACCATGTCACTATCTGGCAACCCCAGTGCTTGAGACCTATTCTTAGTCTGCTTCATCTTCATTTAGATCAAAACCAAGCGACCAGTGCAGCCGTCAGTCAGCTACCCAATCTTAACGTGTAACTCTGAACTCTGAGCTCTCTTCATGTTACGTTCGAGAAGAGAACAGCAACTCTCTGCGGGATGAGGACACAAGCGATAATCATCGTTAAAACGTTCAAAATTCTTAACGTCAGCGTTGAACAAAACACATCAAACTGAAGAAAAAAAACTAAATCGCAAAAAAGGGAAACATCGAGACTGAGGCAAATTCCCATAGCCCAGAGCAAACGAGTGCTAGATATTCATACAAACTTTATTTACGTACAATTACAATGCTGTACATACATTATCAACCGTGACAAGAACAGCAGTAATAACAATATAATTATATAGCTGTACAATTCACCATCGCTCTCTTTTTAAAGAACAGCTGTTAACCCAAACGCTGTGCCTTTAATAGAGAACAGTTTGTCTAGACCAATGCAATTACTACTGCATTCTACTGAAATACTTAATTACTATAATACTGTTTACTGTGATGACAGAATTTGCCGGTTGGCTGAAAACACTGACGATACTATCTGCTGGTCTGCAATTACAGCACGGAATGACGTCGGAATAGAAAAAGGGTCGGCTGGTCTTCTGTCTTCTTTCTACGTTCACAGTGTTACAAAACGAGTGTTACATTTTCCCTGCCTCTATGGGTTAAAAAAACGCACACAAATTGGAACGCATTTACTTCAACAAGGACGTCTGTCATTGCTCATAACTTCACTTTGCCTTCTCTTATATGCAAACAAACAAAACGGGCAATTCTTAATATAAAAATTTAATATATTAAAAAAAAACAAAAAAAAAACCTAAAAATGAAAAGCATACAATCCTCATTCTTAATGTCGGATTTCATATTTCAAATTTTTAAAATTTATTCTGTCATGTGACCAACTGGCTTATTGCACTGACTGGAGCTCCATGAGGATGCAGAGCTGTGAGACAGGGATGCCTGCCTTTGGGTCAGACCCCCACCCCCCCATTGATCATCTGTTCCAAAGGCGGCAGCCAATCGGGTTTCAGCGGGCACAGCCTGACCGTCTGTTCCAAAGGGGGTAACCAATCAGGTTTCAGAGGAGGCAGAGACCGATAGGTCACCCCGGGCTCTGGAGAACCGCAGATAACCCTGGTTTTTGTTATCAGCTTAAAATCTGCCACCATTTTAGACCCAACAAAACCAAGGCTGCATTTGAATACTTTGAATAATGCATCCTCCCTTCCTTGTCCCCTTATCTCCTTGTGACCCAGAAGTGCTTGAAACGTTTAATAAATATTGAAAGGTAACACGATCTGTCCTTGTTCCCCTCCTGTTCACTTTTTCAGAGGTGATTTGAACAAACAGCTTGCAGCGATGAAAAGATTATACCAAGTAAGTGGCCGAAGGAAAGAAGACATACGACACTGAAACAACCATTAAACAAAATTAAATTTACAATACCAATTTAAAAAAATTCCACATAATGGAATTGTTAAAAACACTATTTATGATTTAACTGAGGATGTAATGGGATTAGAGCACATACAGTACTGTGCAAAAGTCTTAGGCACCCTAGATTTTTAAATATAATATATAGTATATACTTAGTCTTAGATGTTTATTTTTTGTTTTCTGCATTAGTGTCAGTAGAAAAGAGCAAATTTGAGATTTCCAAACATGAATTTTCCAAAAAATGAAATTTTACAGATACATTTTTGTATTTTGTTAAATAAAGTAATATTTTAAGTAATAGAGAGCCAGAAGCAAGCGAAACAGCCAAAATCTGCAGAAGAACTGTGGCAAGTTCTCCAAAATGCTTGGAACAACCTACCAGCCAATTTTCTTATAAAACTGCCGGACAGTGTACCTAAGAGAATTGATGTAGTTTTAGAGGTGAAGGGTAGTCACACCAAACATTGATTTTATTTAGTTTTTAACTATTTACTGCTCTTTATACTATTTTTTTCAATATTTATAACCCTTCATTTCATTATTTTTGAAAGCATCTTAGCTGTACAGCATTTTTTTAATGGATGCCTAAGACTTTTGTACAGTACTGTACATGCTGGGGGGTTTAAAGACACTGAGAGCCTCCAGAACTGGGCATCCTGTTCACATCACTCACACGTCCTGTTCACATCACTCACACGTCCTGTTCACATCACTCACACGTCCTGTTCACATCACTCACACGTCCTGTTCACATCACTTACACGTCCTGTTGACATCACTCACACGTCCCAGTCACACTGGCGGCTGACCGGTTTAGCATGACCGAAAGCTAACACTCAAGGCTCCAAGGAATTTATCCTGAAATACTGATTTCAGTCCCCATTCCAGATCTTTCTCCTTCTTTCTGTGGAAGTGCATCTTCTGAAAACAGATCCAAATAATTCCTTGTGTTACTGTACTTCTCTCTGTGTCTTGCTGGTGCTTGCACGCACGGGGTTGGAGTCGGTGTGGTTGAACGGCTGAAGCGAATCTTGTCTGGGGGCAAGCGTGAAATAAAGAGGACTAGGGTATGTGCGGAAGGATGAGAAGCAGTCCAGTAGGCGTGCTCTGGGATTCCCACGCAGGTGAGCAGGAAGTGAGGTCACTGACACCCAAAGGCCACGGGGCCTGAACACGGAGCCTTGCCTGGTGACACGTCGTTTGCTTGTGCTTTGAATCCTTTGAATGTTCAGCAATTTCTTTAACGCAATACATCAGCTTTGCCAAACAAAAAAACAAAAAAAAACAATATGGCGACAGATAGCCACCAAATGGCAATCCACATCAGTCAGAGAAAACATCTATTGCTTTTATTTTGTTAAATTGTTTCTGTGCTTTTCATTTGTAAGTATAGTCCTGCCTGCTCTTCTGTTTTGAGAGTCTTTTTGGCAGGCTCTCCCTGTTGTTGGTTCAGTTTTGAATTCAAAAGTCTTAATATGACTTTTAAAAAAAACATAGAAATCCATCTGCACAAAGGCACAGACACACACAAGATTCTTGTGAAGACAGTGCAAGGATCCATTCACCTTCAGGACAGCAGCCGATTCAGACTCCCCTTCGCCACGAGAAACGGCTGCTGAGTTGCCATTCGGCCCAAGGGAGTTAGGACACCCCTCTCCTGGAGTTGGCGCGGCTCAGGCTGGCAGTGCTGCTCTTGCGGCGCAGACCAGGCGTGAGGAGGGCGGGGGGGGCGGGGGCGGCGTCGTTGGGGCAGCCGTGCTGCAGCAGGATGTCGGCGCACTCCTGGCTGCCCGAGTGTCGCGCCAGGGCGAGGGCGGTCTGGCCTAGGGAGTCCCGCCCCTTCACATCGCTCCCGTACTGCCCAGGGGAAAAAGGAGGAGAGAGGAGTGAGGGACAGGGGGAAAGGGAGAGACGGGGGCGGTGGAAGAAGGAGAGGGTGGCGGTGTAATTTTTAAAATTTCGGGTTGGGAAACGGCCGTTTTCACTTCAGCAAGGTACTAAACCTGAACTGCTTCAGTAAATGTCCAGCTGTTTAAAGGCATACTGTGCAGGATTTTATTAGCCTTGCTGTGGTCCTGTGTTTACAATCAAAGTAGCTGGCTGGATAGCTAGAGGTAATGTTTTCTACAGGTCCAACAGAAAACACTGTGTCACATTTTGCATTTTAGGAGTCACTCAGGACAAGAGCTAAATGTCGAAACGTGATGTAGTGTTGCCATATAATACCATAACACAACCGTAATACTGTCAGCTGAGATAAATGATGTACTCTCTCTGTTCTTTGGGTTTTATCAGTGAAATTCAGTTGAGCGTAACTGAGCGTAACTGCCAGTGACAAAGGCCCAACAAGCCGGTCGGGTCAGGCAGAAGGGGCGGCTCACCCAGACCAGCAGCTGGGTCATGACCACGTCGCCGAGCTGGCAGGCGGCGTGCAGGGCGGTGCGGACGTGGCGGGGGCCGGCGGCGGTGGGCGTGGCGGGCGTGGCGGGGGCGTTGATCTCCTCCTTGGTGCTGTGGGCCAGCAGGAGGAGGAGGGCGGGCAGGTCCCTCTGGGTCACCGCCGAGAGCAGCCGGGTGGCCGCGCTCCCCGTCGCCGCCGGCAACGGCGCCACGAACAGCTTCTGCTCGTACTTGGCCCGGATCCAGGACTCCCGCTCCTCTCTGCGAGACACGAACACCAACACTCCGCACTTATCCGCCAGACTTTATTACATTACATTTATTTGGCAGACGCTTTTACCCAAAGCGAAGTGCAATAAGTGCAAAAAAACCTTCAACAACGGTATTCTCAAGTTTCCCTGAGATTGCACTCCTGAAATTGTCCAAGTGGGTGCAGAAAATTAACTTGTTACTCAGGCAAAGCAGTAAAGGGAAATTAGAAGTTTAAACTGGGCTGTGCTACTTCATAAAAAGCATTATTTCTCATACAATATTTGTTACTGCAAAGAAATGTCATTTCTGAAAATTGGCATCAATCTTGTCAATTGAAACATCGGACATGTGTTTTAATGTGATTAACGTGTTATTACTATATCGCGGGCTAAAATAACATTCAGTAAATGTAACAACACTTCCAGCAATCATATATAGAGAGTAGGTCCCAGGACCCACATTTTTATCCTCCCTATTGTAATGCTATGTCCACTGGCACCTCGCCACCCCCCACCCCCTCGAGCCGGCCCTCACCGCGAGGCGTCAGGCCGGGGCTTCTGCCGGCCCAGGGTGCGGCTCTCCCACACGTTGTTGGCGGTGTGGTTGCCGATGGCGCTGAGGACCAGGGTGAGCTCGCGCGGCCAGTCGTCCAGGTCCAGCGAGCGCACGCGCGACAGGTGGGTCCCCAGGTTGCGGTGGATGCCCGAGCACTCGATGCAGATCAGCGCCCCCAGGTTCAGGCTGGCCCACGTCGGGTCTGAGGGGAAGGGGGAGGCAGCACGTCCTGGGACTGAGTGGGAGGCTACAACCCAGGAAGGTCTCCAAAAAGTTTCACCATGACACACAGACACACACACACACGCACACAAACAAACACATGCACGCACACACACCCCCACACACACACACACACAGGCAAACACACGCACGCACACAAACAAACACATGCACGCACACACACCCACACACACACACAGACACACAGGCAAACACACGCACGCACACAAACAAACACGCACGCACACACACACACACACACAGACAAACACACGCACGCACGCACACATACACACACACACACATGTACACATGCACACACACAAACAACCACACACACACACACACATGCAGATGGACACATGTACACATGGACACACGCACGCACCCACGCATGTTCACACGCACGCACGCACACACGCATGTTCACACGCACACACATACACAGAGTTACTGAAAAGGGACAGAGAGAAACTCACTGGGTGCTCCGCAGTCCACACACTGGCCGTTGCCCCTGGCATTACGGATTGCCTGTACCGCTACCGCCTCACTCTGGCTGTTCCTCCGCGCCTGGAAACACACACACACACACACACACACACACACACACACACACATTAGCTCAGACTGAAACAGTGGTGTTGTACGTATAGGGAGATTCTTGCTTCCAGGTTCTCCTGCAGTAGGCCGCACTGAAGCCTGGGACTCGCCTTGTTTCTGCTGCTCTCACAGGACTGCAGGCTGGCCAGGATCTGGCTCTCGATGGCCTGGACCCAGGCATCCCGGTCCTCCATGCTCTGTGCCTCAAAGTGCCACATCTGGCCCGAGCTGGACACCATAATGAAGTCTGCGTTCTCCTCCTCTGCAGAGAGGCACAGTGAGTTTTACACAGGAGAACCTTCTGTTTCGGCTTCTGATCAGAAACACAGGGTTACTCCCTGATGGAAAACCTGCCACTGTGTCACATGCATCTCAAACGCACACACTTATACACACACACACACGCACATGCTCTCTCACTCACTCGCATGCACGCACGCACGCGCACACACACAAAATCTGTGTCCAATAATGTAGCAGTTAGGTATCAGAGAATGTCAAAGGGATCTCAGACAGGCTGTCAGACAGATAGACACATGGTTAGACACGCTGTCTCACAAAAGACAGACAGACAGGCAGGCAGGCAGGCAGACAGACATACAGACTGACTATCAGACAGACAGACAGATAATAAACAACGGGACAGCCGCATGCTCCGCCCTCCCTGGTCCTGTTACCTGTCTTGTAAATGTTTCTCAAACTACCAAAGTTTTTCAATTTCCACATTTTGCGCTTGGCTGCGGAGCACGAGGTTAGCCACAGTCCCAGGCAGGCGGAAGGACAGAGAGGGGAAGAGAGAGACGGATGAAGAGGCAATCACAGAGAGAGGGAGAGGAAAATAAAATATCAGGCAGAATAAAGCACAGCTGTTCCTTCGGTACCCTTGAGGAACAAGTGGAAGAAGAAAAAGAAGCATCATTAAAACATGCTAAGGGCTCCTTCAATATGAGTTAACTCCTTCATCCTTCTCTTTTGTATCTGTGTCTAACACTCTCATGGGACACCTTTATCATAATTCACTTTTTTATGATGCTTTTTCTACAAAGCGGCTCCGTCGTATTTCAGAGCAATCATTGCCGCCACCTCTGCTATCGATTTGGGAGCGTGCAGAAAAGTTCGCGCCCCCTCTCCTCAAAAGCACATGATGGGAACCACTATCGCCAACTGTGTGTTTCACAGCCACAGGCCAGATTCAATATCAGACCGTGGGGCCCGTTCAGGCACAAGAGCAGTGACATAACAGGATGAACCACCCTCATGCGGAATCATTAGCATTCACACGATCTACACCGCAGTTTAAACACAAACTGTTCTCTTAGTCGTGTGAAAAAGTATTCCTTGTTTTCCACTTTCTTTTCCTCACTAAATATTCCCAACACTATTTCTCCTACTGCTCGACATTCTATAGGCACTGTTGGGCTTCCTTATTTTGCTCCGCCTCTCGAGTGACCTATCTCAGCTCTGATTGGCAGCCTGCTCCCATGTCTCTAATTGGAATTAGACACTCACCCTCTGCCTGCCCAAGTGCGAAATCTCCTTTCTGACTCATGCTCTTCTTCCTTCTGTGCTTCTTCCTTTCGGCTGCCGGGGAGGAGGAGGCGCGGTCTCTGGCGGCAGGGCTGGCCGTTGCCTCGGCAGCGGTGTCTGACGGACAGACGTGGTTGTGAGGTCGTGGAACCAATTGTTTCATCAGTTCAGCGTCACATGTGTTGCCCAGTAAGAGCCTTACTGGACCTTATGAAGATTAAGGCCTCTTCCCCGTAAGTTTGATTAATGATTGAAATGTTTCAAATGACACTAGGGAACAAGTCTTCTCTTTAACAGTTACAATTTCAGTCAACCTTAAATTACCTTAATAGTCTCAGAATCTGTGAGTCATTAAGGCCAGATGCCACCTGCTGATGATTGTAATTCACATGAGGCATATGAGCGGAAGAAGGGAGGCCATTTTGTAAGAAGCAGAGTAGAGTTCCCTTCTGTGAAAAACATGCAGTTTCCCCCTTCGTATTTTTAAAAAATAACACCCCCTATCTCATGCTTTTAAATCATCCTGGAAGGCAAAGCTTTGTCACAGTCCTGAAAAGGAACTGCAGTGAACTTTCTGACCACGGCAACAGCCTGGGAACCAAGAGGAAAAATCTCACAAGCCCTTTTACACATGACCGATAAAGTTGTAAAGTAATTCAACCATCAGTCGATCAGTAACTGGTAAAGCGCCATTTGAGTGGCTGACGCACCCATGCTCACAGCCTTATTGGACAGCGTAGAGGGACAGCGCTTCACCATCCTGTCCGCCTGCGGGGACGGGCCGGACCTGCCCCCCTCGTCCACCGTCAGGAGGGCAGCGGGAGAAGAAAGAACTGAGGAACAGGCCAGAGAGGACGAGTCAGCTTCACCGGAGACTGGTCTGGCGCTAGCAGTGCTAGCATTAACCATAACGCTCGGAGAAACTAGTGGTAGCAACAGTTAGCAAATCTTCCATTCGTTGTGAATGGCCGCACTACGGACTGTGGATGGTTTTGCTACAGAGGAGTGCTCAGCCTGTTACCAGCTGGAAAAAAAAATGGAGGTCAACTGGGAACTTAATTAAGGGTGCTACTTAAACCATGATAACAATGATGAGAAATATTTTTTTTCTTTATGCATGAAAAAAACATCTGCCTTGATGTAATGTGAATCATGAGGTGTGACAGCTAATATTTATCCAGCTAAAAAAAGCAGTTTTTTGAAATGATGTTCCCTTTTCAGCGCTGAAACATCTTCTACAACAGAAGACCACAACATACAACATCTCATTTTATTGGAGTAAGGACCCAACTCGTTGTAAAATGGTATGCTAGCACAACCGAATGACGCTATCCATCGCATCTGCGCCTGTTGCCATTATCTCCTCACTATCAAGGTATCTGGTTTTACAGGAGTACCAACGCGCCACACTAAATCTAACTCCCTTATGAGCGACACTGCGCTTATAATCGCCTGGAATCGCCTGGAATCTAACAGTGGGGATGTACTCTTTTTTGGAAGCTGGCTCACGGTCCCCTGCGTTCGGTCTGTCGGGGCGACCGCGCCCCCGCTCACCCGTAGCGGCCCCCTCGGGCCCGGGGGGCGTGTCCTTGACCACGCCGTTGAGGCCGGGCGACGGGGCGGCGGAAATGACGGCGCGGGGCGGCCGCTTCCCCGGCACCTTCACCGTCACCCGCAACAAATCCATCTCCTTCCCGTGGACATTCTGGATGTAGTCCTGCCGGGTCAAAGGTCAAAGGTCAAAGGCTGCTGTTCACAGCATTGCCACGTTCAGCCCTCCTCGCCCAAGAGGCTGGTGTTCTAATTCCCCAAAGTCCTAAATTTGCATAACACAATGACACTGAAACAGTGCCCCTGGCATGCAGACAGG